>VMBQ01002601.1:104349-115778 GCA_007657795.1 Dreissena rostriformis
TACAATGAATTAGCTAGGACGACAAATAATGCATATTCCACTTTAACCCTTTGAGCGCTGGAACCGGATTTTGAAGGCCTTTGCAAACAGTTTGGATCCAGATGAGACGCCACAGAACGTGGCGTCTCATCAGGATCCAAACTGTTTGCTATTCTGATAGTATTCTTTGAAAAAAATCGAAGAAAATGCTGATTTTAGAAATTCAGCAGACGACATTTTAACAGACGACAAATTTCCCAGCATGCAAAGGGTTAAAGGTATCACATGTTACATTGTAGTAAAACAAAAATATGATGCTTTCATGACAGGTTACGTTGAAGTAAAATACTAGTGATTGTCCTATAGATAACAAGGCGTGTGCTAAGGCCAAAAAAAAAATTGGTCCGTTTCCGGTCTCCTTGGGGAAAAAAACAGGGTCGGTAATTAGGGATTTTTTTTTTATTTATTTTTTGTCTTTCGGGTACTAGAATGGAGAAATGAACCGGAATACACGAAAATGAACATTTTTTTTTGGCGACCCCAATAAAAAGTTGAGGGTCGGCGCCGATTCTGGAGACACGGTCGGGCGACCGGAAACGGACCTATTTTTTTATTTTGCCCAATACACTGTTCAGTGCCATCACATTCAATGTTGCTGAAATACGATCGCATGTAACGTTGTGAATAGTAAAACACATCGCGATGTTCCTTTCATAACATCGCATGTGACGCTGTGCATAGAATTCGTTTAACAAACCCACTAGTAAAACGCTGTTGGAAAATACAATGATGGGCATTTAACAACATCCGATGTTAGAGTACACATTCCTAAATGATGTGTGTAGGGGGCGACGGTGTCAAAGGTGCCCATGCATATGCACACTAGAAACAAAAATAGAGTTTTTGATAAATGAAGCGGTGTGATGGATCGCCCGAAAACTTGCATTTAGGCAAAACGATTCATCGTCAGCTTCCGCATACTTGCGTGTTGTAATCAATAGTAATCACCATGCGTGTTGCCTTTAATAGGAGAAAACATGAAAGAACGCATACAAGCAAACAATTATACATTTATTACAACAGCTCCGCCCAAAATAGTAACAAAGACACGATAGACAGCAACAACATATCGACACAGAGATTACAGCATTGTCTATAAAACAAAAATCACAGGAAAAATAGTTTGATATACATCATTTCGCTTTTTGTATTTGTGTATAATTTTCCCAGCGTGTACTTTGTATATTGTTGATTGGTTGTTTTTTTTTCGCCATGCCAATACTGAAATAATTATTCGGTTCGCAGGTGTCATAACCGTTTCACCGTCAAACACGTCAATGCTTGGCGGTAGCACTATCCGGATATCCGGCCCCTGCTTCACCGCCGGCGAGGTGGTTCCCGTCCGCGTACCGGAAGTTGGGGTTGAATTCATGTGTGAAGTCGGCAGATTCCCTAAGGAGGCCGTCTGTGTGACGCCACCCCTGTTCCGGACTGGGCAGCTCACACTTCTAGTCAATACGTCCAGAGTGGCGTACACGGGAACCATTACCAGTGGTAAGTTCACCGGCGTGTGACGGAACGTAACGTATAAATTGATCAGTTGCTATGGAACGCCAACACTTCATATTGTTAAGGGGAACTGACATGTTTGGTTTGTTGACATAATTTTTGGTCAATTTAACATTATGGTGGGTTAAGTTCATATTATGTAGGGTTAAGTTGACATTATGTTGACAAAAGGTGATTTGCTTTTTATGCCCCCTTCTTCGAAGAAGAGGGGGAATATTGTTTTTGGCCTGTTTGTCTGTCATTCTGTCTATCTGTCTCAAAATTTTAAGGTCAAAATATGGAACTGTAAGGTCAAAATATGGAACTTTAAGTCAAAATATGGAAATTTTATTTCGAAGCGGTGCAGTAGGGGTCATTGCGTTTCTGACAATCACATCTCTTGTTAATTTGAATCGTTAATCTATTAGATTAATGGTTTATTTACCATTGAAAGTTTTGTGAATCATTCTGGGCCAAGTGTGAGGTTTGGAGCTCCTTTAAAACCGGTTTAACCCCCCCCCCAATGGTTTGAATTGGCCGTTTCAAGGCGGTGACCCCAGTTTTATTCATCGTTGTATGGTTGTTGTGTTTCTTGTTTAGTATATATCTTTTGTGCCTCACTGTTGGTTTCTTGCCACAAATAAAGGACCTCATTGTATAATACGGGTTTTCTTTTCATGGTACAGCTGAAATTTCACCTTGGGAACATTTTAGGTGTAAATAATTTAGCACATGTTGCATAATCATATCGATTTTCACTCATTCGATAGCGCTCGAATCGAAACTCACTGTTTACAGAAAGCAACACACGTTTCTGCCTGAAGGCGAATATTGCATACCGATAAACAAAGGAACTTTAGTTTTAAAAGTTTTCGAAATGCAGTCACAAACTAAAAACAAATGTAATAAATAATGACAGAAATATGCAAAACAATCGTGTATGATATGAAGGACATTTGGTAACATTTATAAATGTTTAAATACTCAACCAAAGTTTACCCTTTAAGAATTCATTGTTCAACGTTGGCGTAGTTTTTATTTCTATTTATTGTCTTGACAATTTGCAGAAATAACCATCGCAAAACACGTTGACTAACAACAAACGCTTAGCATTGCGAGTTGAAGTATAACCATCGCAAAACACGTTGACTTACAACACATGGCTTTGCGAGTTTATAAATTAAGATGATTGATGATTTAATTTACAATTTGACCTATGCGCGGTTTATTGTTTATGTGTATTTAAATACGGGCTTATTACTTATGTGTACCAATCTATCATTTTCATACGTTACCGCTCTGAGATATGTTTTATCGTAGAGCCGAACATGTCAATTGACACCGCTTATATATACTGTACTATAATTGATGTGAAACGTGTTTGTTAATGGGATTTTTTTGGATTTTTTTCTTAGTACGCATTTTTTGTTTTTGAACGAACATTCTTAAATGAGAATGACGCTTTGGTTCGTTTAGATGTAATTGGAAGGCGGAAACAAAGATTCGATTGTGTGGCTGTGTGTGTTGATAATTAGCATTTAATTAACAATTTAAATTTCTCGTCGCTAATTTAGTGGAAGCGAATTAAAGTATGCGTCGTGTATTAGTTTAAATGTGATTAACATTTAGAACGACGTGGTTTTTATGGAAATTAGTTGCTGATGTTTTTGCTGTTATGTTTGTAGGGCTGAAACCTGTAAGTTAGTGTATGTTTATGCCCCCGAAGGACGGCATATAATAGTTCGCTGTCCGTCCGTAGAAGGGTCCGTCCGACCAGATTTCTCGTATGCTCAGCCTCTGTAACGTTTTAATGCCTGAGAGGATTTTATAAATTACTTTTGATTATTCTTCATAATGACCAAACGATGCTTCGCATACATTTCCCATGCTCTTTGATGAAATCCAAGGTCAAGGTCTTAATTCAAGGTCAATGATAATTTCCTCTGTGTAACATTTTATGTCCCCCAGTCTGTACTGGGGGACATATTGTTTTTGCCCTGTCTGTGTGTTGGTTTGTTTGCGACAACTTTAACATTTGCCATAACTTTTGAAATATTGAAGATAGCAACTTCATATTTGGCATGCATGTGTATCTCATGGAGCCGCACATTTTGAGTGGCGAAAGGCCAAGGTCATCCTTCAAGGTCAAAGGTCATATATATGGGTCAAAATCGCTCAAAAGGGGACATAGTGTGTCACAAACACATCATGTTTATGCCTGGGAGGATTTGATGGTCGTTCGATGTGTCGCTTAAAACTCCCATGATCCTCGATGTAAGATATCAATTCAAGGTCAAAGCTCATGCACTTTCGTTCACGCTTTGTCAAGCATATTCATCGGGGAGGGGGAGACTGGAGATCTCACATCCTATGACAAGCCTGCGTGACAATGGTATTGCTGGTATGGTCTCTTTGTATGGAAATTCAATGTTCAACGAAAATTCAATTTTCAATGAAAATAAAGTTACTTAACGAAATAACTGTTCCTTTCCAAATAACATTGTTTCATGTTGCTTTTGTTTTATTGTATTAGTTATAGTATATATTAATCGATTACAGAATATATGAACACTGCATATCAATTGTGTTTGTGTATATATGTCGTAAAATTAAAATACTACATCGATAAGAAGATTTCACTGTTCGCACAACGTGTTACATGAGGAAACGTTAACAATTGTACGATTGATGGCGTTGTCCAATCATGAATACAATTGTCATATCATACCACGCCCAGACAAAAACATAACATATCGTATATCATGAACAATGTCACGTTGTGAATCGAACATCGATTAATCAATTTATACATGTCAGTGGTGATATATATTTTGCTACTACAATGTACTTAACACACTCGGTTCAAAACGCATTTGTCACAAAGTCTTTCTTGGTGATAACTTATTAAATGCAAATGTTACAACCTTTGCCATTCTTTGTAATTCAGGCATTTGTGTAAGTGTTATTGTGTCATAGGCGTTACCGATATCACTCATAATACTACCGTAGTGTCAAAGTTGCTTTTAAATTCCGTGTTCGCGTTGATGGACAATTTACTATGTCATGTTATAACACAATGTCGCATCAATCTTACACGATTAAGGCAGTGTTATTTCGCGCCTTTATAAGTTCGGTTGTTATTTTTCGCATCTGAAGCGAGAATGAAAAAATGGTTTATTTTGCCAATCATTAGGAAAAAACGAAAAACAAAATGAAAAAAAAAACATTTCATTACTTATTCATAATTGAATACCGTCATATATAATTGAATAGATGAATACCGTTTTAAGAACACGTTGTTGAGCGTCTTTTATTTATTTAATATTGTAATGCAAATTTATGTCCTTGTGCTTAACTCATTTCACTTGGAAACCACTTTAACGTGTTCACACGACCTTTGCGAATGTGACCCTTGGTAACTTATTACTGTATTATCACTTTCTGTTCACATGACCTTTTGATATGTCTATAATGAAATGGTTACGGGTGACGATGTACTATGTACAGGTCGTAATAAATTTATGTTCTGTTCTGCTTAACGAGGTTTCTGCCGATCTATTTCAGTGCACGTGCTTCACTGGCCGGTAGAGGTAGAACGCGTTAGCCGTGCCAACTGGACGCCCCGGGACTTTGTCACCGTGACCTGGCCACCACATGCCATTGGGATTCCCCGTAATATGGAGAAACACTTGCATATTCTCGGATACCGCACCGTACGTGAGACTTTTACGAAATTACTTTCGAATTTTATAGTATTAGGAAAGAAATTCGAGTAAAGCGAATTTTAATACGAAATAAACGCTTACCACTTTCATGTTGATATGACTGAAAGTAAGCGGCATTTAAACAGTTTATACAAGTAATAAAGGGTATAAAACGGCGAAAAATTCCTGCCTAGGCATGGACGTCGCCATCTTGTTTGTCACGTGATTACCCCCTCTGAGTAATGCAACATAATTATTATCTCACAGGACCAGAACGGCGTGCCGAGTTTTAGAAACGTGAGCGACATGTTGTTGGAGCCAGGCATTACGAGTCGCAAGTTCCGGCTACCGGAAGTCGCCGACGCCGACAGTTTACACTCTCTAGTCATCAGCCTGTGTTGGAAGATAAATTCATTCAAGCATATGTACGTTTTTTTTACCATAATGAATTAAAAAAACTTAAAGTAACTTGCCACTTTATCATGGTTAACGAAAATATTGACAACTATAACGTATGTGGTTGTTTGTAAAATAGTGTATTGTATAATTCGTAGTTTTTGCTACAAATATATTGTTGAGTTTGTTTTTAGCTCATCTATTTTTTAAAAAAATATTATGAGCTATTGTCATCACCTTGGCGTCGGCGTCGGCGTTGGCGTCGGCGTCCGGTTAAGTTTTGCGTTTAGGTACACTTTTCTCATAAAGTATCAATGCTATTGCATTCAAACTTGGTACACTTACTTACTATCATAATGGGACTGGGCAGGCAAAGTTAGATAATTATGGCTTACATTTTGACAGAATTATGTGCCCTTTTTATACTTAGAAAATTGAAAATTTTGGTTAAGTTTTTATACTTAGAAAATTCGAAAAATGCTCATAACTTCTATGTCCCTTGAGATATAACCTTCATATTTGGTATGCATGTGAATATGGACAAGGCCTTTCCATACGCACAAAAATGTTGACCCCTGTGACCTTGACCTTGAAGTAGGGGTCTGCGTTTAGGTTTCAAAATCTGCGTTTAGGTTTCGAAAAATGCTCATAACTTCTATGTCCCTTGAGATATAACCTTCATATTTGGTATGCATGTATAGATGAGCGGTCTGCACCCGCTAGGCGGTGCTCTTGTTATTCTTGTCTTTGTACTTCAAACATCTGTAGTGTTGCTACTGATATATTGTAAAATTCGTGTTCATCGTTATCTATGTATTGCATAAATCCGTAGTTTTGCTACCCATTTATTGTATAATTCGCATTTTAAATACGCATTTATTGTATAAAACGTATTTTTGTTATCTATTTATTGGAGAATTCGTATTTCCAATGAATAGAAAATGTTCCAAATAATTGGGGACTGTCAAACAAATATCACTTCCGGTTTTCTCTTCTCACAGATTACCAGTCTGCGTCTGGTCGGACGTGTTTCCGGTAAGATGGCGGCCGGAGGAACAGAAGGAGAAATCTCAGCGTTGGTGCGAAACGTGGCTCAGGAACGAGGAAATAATCAACGCTAGTGATCCAGTGAAAATCAGTGCGCAAAATTGCCCGTGTGTTATGAGCATCGCAGAGCGCGATGTCGGACACTTTCACCGGGACCCATTCTGTGATAACACCGCGAACAAAAATAACACCGCGGACAGTGCGTATAACTGTGAATATAATACAAATGCTCAGAAGTGCTTCTCTCGGAATATAAAAAGGTTGGTATATTTTGCTGTGGAGGTATTGAAATGTGCGATTTAATGTGCGAATGGATGTATTCATGCACCGTTTCGGATTATAATAACCTCTGGTTTGTATAATAAACACGGTTTTCACACTTGACCCTTGATCATTTGAGGAAGTCTAGAGCGTTTATGATTTGGAATTATCTTAAACAAAATTTTATGGTGAGACATCCTTAGTTTTGTTAACGATATGTCAACAGTTTGTAACTATATATGCCAATCGCGATATCAAGTTCTTCATTAAAAAAAAACAACTTAAAAACAGCAACATATAATAAGTTCCAGTCAAGGCGAAAGCGGCGAGACATTTTTTTCCCATGCCAATCCTTCTTTAAAAAAAACAANTTCAAATAACATCGCAAAAACGAAAGGTAGGTAGGTCAGGCAATCCTTTTTTATCCTTTTTTTTTTTTTTTTTTTTTTATGATTATTTATATGTCTGAAGAAAAAAACTCATTTCCGTTGCAATTCCAGCCCAGACGACAGCGGCGAAACGTGCTGTTACAATGCCAAAGGCGATCTCATGGACATCCGGGACTCCAGCGGCGCCGGCACCCACCAGCGCTACAACTACCAGGCGCAGGGGCCGGGAGCCAAGGGGCCGGTCCCCTTCTTCTCCTACTTCGAGGAGGACCTCTTGCCCCGGCTTCACTGTTGCGAGTATTCAGACAGGAACTGTAGTGATTTCATTAAATTCCGCCTTCCTACAACGTGCCAAGATTATACACCGCCTAGTCTAGGTAAGTGTGTAGAAGTTGTTCGATTCTAAAAAATAAACACTATGTGTCGTTTTTCTGTGAACATTTGTGAATGTCTGGTAAAGTATGTGTTAACTTGTAAATAAAATTCCGCCATCCTACAACGTGCCAAGATTATACACCGCCTAGTCTAGGTTAGTGTAGAAGTTTGTGTTTTATAAAAAATAATGAAAAAACTAAGTGTGGTCTTCTTGTGAACATATTTGAATGTCTATGAAAGTAGGTGTAATTTAGGGATTTTTTTTTTGCATGATTGCGACAGTGTGTGTGTGTTGATATTCGTGTGAAAGTCTAGGTATACAGGTGGTAGGTGTGAATGTCGGTAAAATTTTGTACTCGGTTGTGAAATTGTAAAAAATATGGTTATGGTCTTGTTTGTAAAAGTGTTTGCGTTCCTGTGCAAGTAATGTCTATGCATGTATGTGAACGTCTAACCATTGCTTTGAAAGACTGCGTAGAATGTGAAAGTTGAGGTTTATTCGGGAGGTTGGGTGCGGTTGCAAACACCCAGTTATGTCTGCACACGCCTTGTCAGTCTCTGCAAAAGTGTAAAAAAGTATGTAAAAGTTTAAAAAGCCTGAGGCTTAGTATGTTTAAATGACGTTTGTTGGAACAACCATTGCGTATTGTTAACAGATAATCATATGCACCTCAAAAATGCTTTCGAAGCGATGTTTTTATGAAACCATCATAGCGTTTATTCAAGAAGAGTTGGCTTAATATTTGCAAGTCATTGACAATGAATCCAGAATATTTGACACATGGGTGTGTACCGCGAAATCTTGATAAATTAACTAGCTTGCTTGATTTAATGCGAAACGTTATCTAATTAACAATATCCGGCGAACATTAAACGGTGCGCTAACGCCTTCGTTTAGCATTACACTTATGTGACAATTGTGTAACAAAATTGCGGAGATATGTTATTAAGTACTCTGTATGAATATACTATAAGGATAATGTGAATTCATTCTTGATGACTTGCTTATACTAGTACAGGTGAACTAGTTAAAAGTATATTTGCAGTCCCTGTTCTCATTTCCCGACATTCTGTTATCATTGCCCAACATGCTGTTTTAATTGCCCGACATTCTGTTCTTATTGACCTACATTCTGTTCTGATTGCCCGACATTCTGTTATTATTACCCGACATTCTGTTCTCATTGTCTGAACGTTATCTCATTACCCGACATTCTGTTCTTATTGACATTCTTTTCTAATTGCCCGACATTCTGTTCTCATTGCCCGACATTCTGTTCTCATTCACGACATTCTTTTTGCAGCCCAGGCCGCCGGCGACCCCCATATCGTGACGCTGGACGGCAAGAACTACTCGTTCAACGGTGTGGGGGACTTCTATCTAGTCATGGACCCCGCGTCCTCCACATCGGTCCAGGTCAGGGCGGTGCAGGCCAAGGACATAAATGGTTGGTTTCAGGATATTAATGATTCGCGCTCTGTGAAAATGGGGTTTCATGCATGTGCGTAAAGTGTCGTCCCAGATCCGCACAGGCTTATCAGGGACGACACTTTCCGCCTAGACTGGATTTTCGTTAAAGAGAGACTTCCTTTAAACAAAAAATTCCATAAAAACTGAAAGTGTCGACCCTGATTAGCCTGTGGGACTGCACAGGCTGATCTAGGACGACTTTTTACGCACATGCATTAAACGCCCTTTTCACAGAGCAAGGCTCAAATGGTTATTATCTAGTCATGGACCCCGCGTCCAGCACATCGTTCCAGGTCCGGGCGGTCCAGGCCACGGATATAAATGGTGGGTTTCAGGAAAAATAGTCGGGCGACCGATACGAATGGTGGGCGACTAATAACAATTGTGGACGACAGATACAAAATGTGGATGAGAGAAAAATGTTGAGCGACTGATTCAAGTGATGGTGTTAGATAAAATGGTGGGCGACTGACGAAAATGGTGGGCGACTGACGATAATGATGGGCGACTGACGAAAATGGCGGGCGACTGATAGAATTGGTTTGCGACTGACGAAAATGGTGGTGTGAGGTCAAAGTGTAGGGGACTGATAAAACTGGGGAGGGGGCGATCGATAACAATGGTGGGTGACAGAGAAATCGAAGTTGATAGATAAAAGGATGGGTGTCTGATACAAATGGTCGGTGTCAGATAAGATGCCCGGTAGCTCATACTAATGAAAGGCCACAGATAAAAATGGTGGATGACCGGTTGATGCGTGTGTGTTTGCAATCAAACTGGACTTACATGTTTAACCCCTTACAACTACATTATGTATCTATTAATCAGTTATTGTTCCTCGCCTGTAATGATGCTAAGGCCCAAAAAAAAATAGTCTTGGTTCAGGGAACCCGACCGACCCTATTTTTTGCCCCGACCCTAACGATTTTTTTGGTCCGTGGAAAAAAATCCGATGGCGAAAATGCTTAAATCTCGTAAATTTTCATTGAAAACCGCCGCCATTTAAACCCGGATTGGTTTTCTTTATTTTTCTCTTTGTTCAATGAAAGTGTTCGCAATTTGAACTGTGAACGAAAACCGGTCTGCACCTGTATACAAGACATCGCTTGACCTTATTGTTATTGAAGTGAGCATGGTAGCTGGCCAATCAACATTGAGCTCGCTTACACATGAAATGGCGTTGTTGAATGAAATGTAAAAATGGGTGGAGCTATGGAGTAATAACTAATATTCGGTCCTTCATGCGCAGACACTGTATACTTTGAATACACAGTTAATATTTTCGTCTGCAAACAAAAACGCGGCCTGTCGCAAATGTCGTATTATTAAAGATTAAAAATGAAAAGAAGCACGACAATAAATTAATTATTTCCAAGCTGACTATCGATATGAAATAAAGAGTGATAATTAAATAATAAGTTCTATGTCGATGATGTTACAACTTTCTGCCGATGAAAAATAAAAGTTCTGTTCTGTTCTGTTCTGATGTCCGATCGAAATGAAAAGGTGATAATTAATTAATTTGTTTGTTTTACTCGCACACTATGCTAACTGACAGCGGCGTATTTTAATCAAAGGAAAACGTCAAAAACACGCCCGGTTTAAATGTAAATAAAGTTTAATTAAAGTTTCGAATTTTTAACACATATGAAGAGCAATTTATCTAGTCTACTATAAAAATGGAAGTTACCACTTTGTCTCTACAATCGCTAACATGGCGTCTTTAACCTTAAAGCGTCCTTTGGACGAAAAAGAGTCATAACAAAAAAAAATAAAAAAATAAAACACAAAACACTAGAGCATTCCAAGAGTCATGGAAACTTGATAACAATTGGCTTCGCTTTGATAATGAATCAAAATCAATGTACTGTGACGCCCTAAGCCTGTACAAACCAATAGCAACATTCAAATGTCTGTACACTGCTCACTTCCTGTGCGATGCGCTCAAACCCATTGCCATTTTATCAAAAAATGTACCAGAAGAAAGACTTGTGCTATTCTGAGGTTACCCTCCTTTTGACAGCCACTATTCAGACTCTTGAGCACCTGTCGGAGACTAGGTCAGGTCTCATGATGAAAACATTTCTGAAGGTCACACCCCAAACACCAGAGACTGATAAAGATGGCTTGTTCACTTTTGAATATAAAGGTCACACTATCACAGACAGTGTCATATATTATGATATGTGATATGGGCTTGTTGTCATTAAAAGAAATATAAAAAATCTATAGTATATCAGAGCTCCAGATAAGGTTTTG
>VMBQ01002601.1:117640-138308 GCA_007657795.1 Dreissena rostriformis
TAACAATAATAATAATAATAATAATTATACTAATAATGATAATGATAATGGTTATAATAATAGCATTTATAATTAATAACCATAGTTACAATGATGATGATGAGGAGAAGGAGGAGGAGGAGTAGGTTGGTGACGACGACGATGATGATTATAATGATGATGACTATGAATATGACGATGATAAAGATAGTGAAAAATAATAATAGTATATTCTCCATTTCAAAGGTACCTTCCAGAACGCCACAGTATTCTCGCACGTGGCGGTGACTATGCGGGGCTCCTCGGACTCTGTGGAGATCCGGAAGTCCGGCAGCAGGGCCGGCGACTACGAGGTGCTCGTCAACAAGAGACCTATATCATCATCAGTATCAACTACCTCACAGTTTAGAAGTACGTATTTTACGCACAGGTGTTGGGCACGTGGCCAAGTCACTTTAACACTATCAATATGTTATAAAACCACATTTTTCATCACTTTGACAAAAAAAAACTAATTATTCTGATATAATATTATATCAGAACATTATTATGTTTTGTCAAAGTGATGAAAATGTTTTTTTATGACATATTGAATGATAAAGTGAATTGGCCACGCGCCCAACACCTGTGATTTTACGTATTTTACCCATATTTTGTGTAAACGTTTAAATACCTATTTGAACCGTTTTAATAATGCGTATATGTACAATTTACCACTTATACCTTTATTAGCCTCCCCACTGTATGCGGTAAAGAAGTTATTCAGAAATTAAAATCAGTACTATATTATACCTTTAATAGAAAAACGCAAATGCAGAAACGAGCCTATGGCCCGCAAAATTAGTAGTCAACCGACAAAACTCACGTGTACTCTATTGAAGAAATATTGACAAAACATACGTTGATAATTTGCGGTCAAATTTTAATTAAATAAGCCTACGGGTATCACGTATGTGGTCTGTGGTTAAATTTTCGATATCTTTTTTATAAATTCGATTAAATGAATATTTAAAGCCACATTTCATCGTACTCGGAAGTTAAATATAAATTAACTTAAATTTGCAAAAAAAGAATGTTAAATAACGACGTTAGTTAAAAAACGTGACATTGTTGGCCTTATGGTCTACGTATTTGTGCTCCTCCACTAACAGATTTGAGTCTACGAGCCTCTTACGAAATACTTAACCCTTTGCATGCTGGGAAATTTGTCGTCTGCTAAAATGTCGTCTGCTGAATTTCTAAAATAAGCATTTTCCTCGATTTTTTTTTCAAAGAATACTATCAGAATAGCAAAAAGTTTGGATCCTGATGAGACGCCATGTTTTGTGGCGTCTCATCTGGATCCAAACTGTTTGCAAAGGCCTTCAAAATTCGGTTCCAGCACTGAAAGAGTTAAAGAACCTCTCGGCTTTCACTCGTGAAATGTTCACATGCAGCGTATTTTTATCCTATCTAACTACCGTGCGAGTTGAGTGTCCATGTGTAACAGTACCGGTTTCCTTTAATAGATTGTGGTAATTTGCTGTCATGTATTTTGGTGGTTAAAAATGTAATTAATGTGTACGTTGTATGTTTGGTCGTCAACAAAAATCATTTTTTTTCGTTTTGTGCAGACATTAACGTATACCGTGGTTAAAACACGAATTGACTATTCAAATGGAATCAAAAATGTATTTGTGGTAACTTTTATTGTTTATGCTGTATATTTAAGTATTCAAAAAGCTAGTCGTCAATAAACTGTTTTTTTTTTCTCCAGAGATGCAAACCTGATATAAGAATAGATATATGGTACGGTACATTTTACTGTCGGAACGTAACGCCATAGTCGTCACGTTTTCCGTGTCAACATTGGGCGTAGAATTTCACGCCATTTGTAACAGGGACCTTGTTATTGGAAACAGTATCAGTAAATGACATACCTTAGAGACAATGACTATGTATTTTGCCGTGAAAAAACTATTACGACAATCGTCGTGTATGTAATCGTTTTAAAAAAAAAACTTTTATGATGATTTGCGTCTCCCAACATTTTATTGAATGTCACATCAAACATAATTCCCGGCACTGAAACCACGGTAAAAAAGCACAATATCAGAATAACAAAGAGCACGCAATCAAACTAACCAAGCCACCGCAATCAACACAAACACCACCACTACCACCACCACCGCTACCATCACACCTGAAGGAGAATCGAAAAAAAACTTATCGTACACAGAACAAATCATTCCTAACGACCGTAAATTATCGCATTATTGCATTATCAAAACTGGGTTTTGTCGGCTTCCGGATATTTCTTTGACCCTCGCCGTTCTGTGAAAACGGGGCTTAATGCATGTGCGTAAATTGTCGTCCCAGATAAGCCCGTGCAGTCCGTACAGGTTAATCAGGGACGACTCTTTCCGCTTTTATGGTATTTTACGTTTCAAGGAAGACTCTTCTTAATTATTAACAACGACCGGAAATTACCATGAAAATTGCATTATGGGTTTTGTCGGCTTGCAGATATTTCATTGAGCCACAACGACGAAGGCAGTTTTCTGATCGTCCTGGAGCCGGTCGGCGTCTCCGTGACGGTCGAGGTGACGCCCGACCTCCTCAACATCATCGTCATGATCAGCGAGCAGAATATGAAAGGTAATGTAGTGATAAGTTCTGTTGAGCTCGTTTCCATTATCTAAGCGTTTTCTCCCTTTTTCAGTCGAAGATTTTACCGCTGTATTTTAACCTCAACATTATCGCCATGAACGGCGAACAGGACAAGAAATATAACGAATGATTCACTATTAATACTGATAACCTTGTGAGCATTTTATATGCAGATGAATGTGAAAACCTCAACCGAACATTAGCTCATCCGTCAGATTTGATAAGTCGGATAACAGAGCATCTGCGATTTTACGATTTAACAATCCTGGACAAAAGCAGATCCATTTATTTTGAGCATCAGGCGGAAGCCGACACGTTTATTTTTAGCCCCAGATAAAAGCTGACACTTTTATTTTGAAACCCGAACTTATTCTCATCCCGTTTATTTTAAGCCCCCCCNTTAACCCCCCCCCCAATGGTTTGAATTGGCCGTTTCAAGGCGGTGACCCCAGTTTTATTCATCGTTGTATGGTTGTTGTGTTTCTTGTTTAGTATATATCTTTTGTGCCTCACTGTTGGTTTCTTGCCACAAATAAAGGACCTCATTGTATAATACGGGTTTTCTTTTCATGGTACAGCTGAAATTTCACCTTGGGAACATTTTAGGTGTAAATAATTTAGCACATGTTGCATAATCATATCGATTTTCACTCATTCGATAGCGCTCGAATCGAAACTCACTGTTTACAGAAAGCAACACACGTTTCTGCCTGAAGGCGAATATTGCATACCGATAAACAAAGGAACTTTAGTTTTAAAAGTTTTCGAAATGCAGTCACAAACTAAAAACAAATGTAATAAATAATGACAGAAATATGCAAAACAATCGTGTATGATATGAAGGACATTTGGTAACATTTATAAATGTTTAAATACTCAACCAAAGTTTACCCTTTAAGAATTCATTGTTCAACGTTGGCGTAGTTTTTATTTCTATTTATTGTCTTGACAATTTGCAGAAATAACCATCGCAAAACACGTTGACTAACAACAAACGCTTAGCATTGCGAGTTGAAGTATAACCATCGCAAAACACGTTGACTTACAACACATGGCTTTGCGAGTTTATAAATTAAGATGATTGATGATTTAATTTACAATTTGACCTATGCGCGGTTTATTGTTTATGTGTATTTAAATACGGGCTTATTACTTATGTGTACCAATCTATCATTTTCATACGTTACCGCTCTGAGATATGTTTTATCGTAGAGCCGAACATGTCAATTGACACCGCTTATATATACTGTACTATAATTGATGTGAAACGTGTTTGTTAATGGGATTTTTTTGGATTTTTTTCTTAGTACGCATTTTTTGTTTTTGAACGAACATTCTTAAATGAGAATGACGCTTTGGTTCGTTTAGATGTAATTGGAAGGCGGAAACAAAGATTCGATTGTGTGGCTGTGTGTGTTGATAATTAGCATTTAATTAACAATTTAAATTTCTCGTCGCTAATTTAGTGGAAGCGAATTAAAGTATGCGTCGTGTATTAGTTTAAATGTGATTAACATTTAGAACGACGTGGTTTTTATGGAAATTAGTTGCTGATGTTTTTGCTGTTATGTTTGTAGGGCTGAAACCTGTAAGTTAGTGTATGTTTATGCCCCCGAAGGACGGCATATAATAGTTCGCTGTCCGTCCGTAGAAGGGTCCGTCCGACCAGATTTCTCGTATGCTCAGCCTCTGTAACGTTTTAATGCCTGAGAGGATTTTATAAATTACTTTTGATTATTCTTCATAATGACCAAACGATGCTTCGCATACATTTCCCATGCTCTTTGATGAAATCCAAGGTCAAGGTCTTAATTCAAGGTCAATGATAATTTCCTCTGTGTAACATTTTATGTCCCCCAGTCTGTACTGGGGGACATATTGTTTTTGCCCTGTCTGTGTGTTGGTTTGTTTGCGACAACTTTAACATTTGCCATAACTTTTGAAATATTGAAGATAGCAACTTCATATTTGGCATGCATGTGTATCTCATGGAGCCGCACATTTTGAGTGGCGAAAGGCCAAGGTCATCCTTCAAGGTCAAAGGTCATATATATGGGTCAAAATCGCTCAAAAGGGGACATAGTGTGTCACAAACACATCATGTTTATGCCTGGGAGGATTTGATGGTCGTTCGATGTGTCGCTTAAAACTCCCATGATCCTCGATGTAAGATATCAATTCAAGGTCAAAGCTCATGCACTTTCGTTCACGCTTTGTCAAGCATATTCATCGGGGAGGGGGAGACTGGAGATCTCACATCCTATGACAAGCCTGCGTGACAATGGTATTGCTGGTATGGTCTCTTTGTATGGAAATTCAATGTTCAACGAAAATTCAATTTTCAATGAAAATAAAGTTACTTAACGAAATAACTGTTCCTTTCCAAATAACATTGTTTCATGTTGCTTTTGTTTTATTGTATTAGTTATAGTATATATTAATCGATTACAGAATATATGAACACTGCATATCAATTGTGTTTGTGTATATATGTCGTAAAATTAAAATACTACATCGATAAGAAGATTTCACTGTTCGCACAACGTGTTACATGAGGAAACGTTAACAATTGTACGATTGATGGCGTTGTCCAATCATGAATACAATTGTCATATCATACCACGCCCAGACAAAAACATAACATATCGTATATCATGAACAATGTCACGTTGTGAATCGAACATCGATTAATCAATTTATACATGTCAGTGGTGATATATATTTTGCTACTACAATGTACTTAACACACTCGGTTCAAAACGCATTTGTCACAAAGTCTTTCTTGGTGATAACTTATTAAATGCAAATGTTACAACCTTTGCCATTCTTTGTAATTCAGGCATTTGTGTAAGTGTTATTGTGTCATAGGCGTTACCGATATCACTCATAATACTACCGTAGTGTCAAAGTTGCTTTTAAATTCCGTGTTCGCGTTGATGGACAATTTACTATGTCATGTTATAACACAATGTCGCATCAATCTTACACGATTAAGGCAGTGTTATTTCGCGCCTTTATAAGTTCGGTTGTTATTTTTCGCATCTGAAGCGAGAATGAAAAAATGGTTTATTTTGCCAATCATTAGGAAAAAACGAAAAACAAAATGAAAAAAAAAACATTTCATTACTTATTCATAATTGAATACCGTCATATATAATTGAATAGATGAATACCGTTTTAAGAACACGTTGTTGAGCGTCTTTTATTTATTTAATATTGTAATGCAAATTTATGTCCTTGTGCTTAACTCATTTCACTTGGAAACCACTTTAACGTGTTCACACGACCTTTGCGAATGTGACCCTTGGTAACTTATTACTGTATTATCACTTTCTGTTCACATGACCTTTTGATATGTCTATAATGAAATGGTTACGGGTGACGATGTACTATGTACAGGTCGTAATAAATTTATGTTCTGTTCTGCTTAACGAGGTTTCTGCCGATCTATTTCAGTGCACGTGCTTCACTGGCCGGTAGAGGTAGAACGCGTTAGCCGTGCCAACTGGACGCCCCGGGACTTTGTCACCGTGACCTGGCCACCACATGCCATTGGGATTCCCCGTAATATGGAGAAACACTTGCATATTCTCGGATACCGCACCGTACGTGAGACTTTTACGAAATTACTTTCGAATTTTATAGTATTAGGAAAGAAATTCGAGTAAAGCGAATTTTAATACGAAATAAACGCTTACCACTTTCATGTTGATATGACTGAAAGTAAGCGGCATTTAAACAGTTTATACAAGTAATAAAGGGTATAAAACGGCGAAAAATTCCTGCCTAGGCATGGACGTCGCCATCTTGTTTGTCACGTGATTACCCCCTCTGAGTAATGCAACATAATTATTATCTCACAGGACCAGAACGGCGTGCCGAGTTTTAGAAACGTGAGCGACATGTTGTTGGAGCCAGGCATTACGAGTCGCAAGTTCCGGCTACCGGAAGTCGCCGACGCCGACAGTTTACACTCTCTAGTCATCAGCCTGTGTTGGAAGATAAATTCATTCAAGCATATGTACGTTTTTTTTACCATAATGAATTAAAAAAACTTAAAGTAACTTGCCACTTTATCATGGTTAACGAAAATATTGACAACTATAACGTATGTGGTTGTTTGTAAAATAGTGTATTGTATAATTCGTAGTTTTTGCTACAAATATATTGTTGAGTTTGTTTTTAGCTCATCTATTTTTTAAAAAAATATTATGAGCTATTGTCATCACCTTGGCGTCGGCGTCGGCGTCCGNCCCCCCTCCTTTATCTACTATACACAGTTTGTTATGACCGTTTTTTAGAAGTATAATATTTTATAATTCGCGTTCTGTCCAGTCACCAGCGATATGTGCTACTATGAACGAAACTCAGTATCATTGCAATGAATATTTGAGTCTCGTTCTGGGAAAAGTGGGCTTAATCCATGTGCGTAAAGTGTCGTTCCAGATTAGCCTGTGCAGTCTGCACAGGCTGATCAGGGGACGACACTTTCCGCCTAAGCTGGATTTACGCTTAGAAGATACTTCCTTTACACGAAAAATACAAAACGCGGAAAATGTCCCAGATTAGCCTGTGCGGACTGCACATGCTTATGTGGGACGACACTTCACGTTTATACATTAAATCCCATTTTCCAAGACCGAGGCTCATTTGCTAATGTTAATATCGTTCCGCCCCTTTTATAGGCCATCTCCGAGGCTTGCTGGGTAACTACAACGGCAACGCGTCCGACGACTTCATAGCTCGGAACGAGACCGTCCTGAACGCTAGCTGCACCATGCGGACCATACACTACGACTTCGGAATGACCTGTAAGAACTCGCATAAGTTGATTCGTTCCATACCCCCCTACTTTTATCGGTAGACGTCTGTTCGTATGTATGTCTTTCCGACTGTGATTAGAATTTAAATTGTCAGACAAGTACTCCCGTACTTTTCAACAAACATTAGTGTCAGCGCTGTCTCGATGTTTGAAAGATTGAGGGCCGTGGGAAGTTTTTCGCCGAACGTTCCTTGTATTCGCTTTTCCTCTGCATCATCTTGTCAAATCTGGATGAAACTGCATAGGATTTGTGATTTTTTATGTGACATATAATGGCCATATGTGGCGTGTTCTGAGAAAACTGGGCAAAATGCTTGTGCGTAAAGTGTCATCCCAGATTAGCCTGTGCAGTCCGCACAGGCTAATCCGGGACGACACTTTCCGCCTTAACTAGATTTTCGCTTAAAAGAGTCATCATTTAATCCAAAAATTCTATAAAAGCGGAAATTGCCGTCCCTGATAAGCCTGTGCGGACTGCACAGGCTAATCTGGGATGACAATTTCCGCACAGGCATTTTGCCCAGTTTTCTAAGAACACGCCACATATTTTCAGATGTGTTGATTTCCCGGAAATGAAATTCAACCACAACTATGCAAAATTCAAAGTCATGTATAGTTTCTCCTGTAAAGACAAAAGTCATAAACATTGTGTTTAATTATTTAAGACTCATTTTGTGAATTTTGAAAATGATGGAAGTCTAGTTTTGACATTTTGACAACTTTTATCGTCCTCCTTATTTAAATTTGATTATATCTGTACCAGTATTGTTCACATAATTTACAGAAATATGTTTATGTTAGTCTGTTATTCATAAGATAACTTGATTTTTGCAAATCTGTACAATGCAACGCAATTTATAATATTTTATTACGCACGTCATACAATGTGATTTAAGTGAATACACAAATGCCATTCATTTAAGATCCAGAAAGATGACAACAGACATTGAGCTTGATGACGTACTTCAATATTTTTTTCATCGTTTAAGGAAATGTTCAACAAGAAATGGTTCTGCATCAATTTGCTTATACAAAGACGGCACTAATCATGTACAAAATAAAACCGAGTCCGCACAGGCTAATCAGGGACGAAACTGTCTGCCTAGACTGGAAAAGAGACTTCTTATAAACGAACATTTTTCATACAAGAGGAAAGTGTCGTCCCTAACTAGCATGTGCGGACTTCACTGGCTTATATGGGACGACACTTTACGCACAAGCATTAAGCCCGTTTTTTTTCCAGAACGAGACTCATTTAATCATTTTGCTCATTCTTTCACAGGGAAAGTCCCGGAGAACGAGTCCATACTCTCGTCTAGCAGCGGATCCCAGAGTTCAGAGCCCGAGTTCAGTCCCTTTTTCATCGACGAGCACCACATGAACGCGCCCGACGACGGTTCCACTGAGATGTGTAAGGGGAACCAGCAGTGCATCTTCGACTTCTTGGTGACCCGGAACAGGGAAATCGCCTTGGCGACCATGTCGTTCACGGAGAAGTTCTCGGACATGAAGGAAGAGCTAGATAAAATCGGTATAAATGAGTCATTTAGTTTACATTTGAGTTGCGCTCTGAGAAAAGGGGGTTTAATGCATGTGCGTAAAGCGTCGTCCCATATTAGCCTGTGCAGACCACACAGGCTAATCAGGGACGACACTCTACGCCTAAATTGGACTTTCGTCAGGAAGAGTCTTCCTTTGAACGAAAAATACAATAAAAGCGGAAAGTGTCGTCCCTGATTAGCCTGTGCGGACTGCGCAGGCTAATCTGGGATGACTCTCAACGCACATGCATTAAAGCCCCTTTTTACAGAGATTGACTCATTGGTATTATGATTCCTATGATTCTAATAGAAATTCGGTTAACACAAGGTTGAATGAAAGTAAATGTACACCATTCTTTTGACATGCTTATACGCTGTTAAGAACTTATTTAAGTTTACGAGCAAATTGCTGCAATTAAGAAAAACACAAAAAGACAACAACACTATACCTTAAATGCGCTTTCTCCCAACTTAAGATTTTCCTATGAAATGGTACCCGATGATTGTACATATGTTGTTCATTAAATCCATAGAAACATTTATTTTATGCCTACCGGTGGTTTATAGAGAAATATCAGTGAATTAAAACTGATAATTCACTGTTTCAAACAGTGAAAATGATCGATAATTGTCATTGTTTTACCGGAACTAGTTTTGGCAAAAATTCAAAAATAGTAATAATAAGCATAAAATAAAAAGAAAATGTGTTGAATTCGGTGGAATATCGATTTTCATTCACTCATGATCATAGAAAAACTTCATTTTCTATGATCACCTGTGAATTAAAATCGATATTCCACACCAAATCCGACAAATACCCTGTATATCTTCAGAAAAACCTTTTACAAACGCAATATAACTCTAACAACCATGTTTTATCGCGCAGTTATACGATGTCCATACCTCGACACTCCTACAAATGGCAACAAAACTCAGGACGGCAACTCGGAGGGTTCGACTGCCAATTTCACGTGCAACGTCGGATTCGAAATAGTGGACGGGTCCGCCACGCGGCGCTGCGAGAAGTTCGAACAGACCGGTAGATGGACCGGAAGTAACGTTGTCTGTGCCAAGAAAGGTAATATCGCAAGTCTAACGGGATGTTTTAGCTTTTTTACACGTCGCCCATGTCAACTTACGGATGGATATCCGTGTATTGGATATCCGTGTATTTGGTTTTGCAGAAATCAATATAATTTCAAGAAATGTTTAAGTCCTGTCGGATGTCCTTCAAGATTTTCTTTACTTTTAACTGTAGTTGAACGACACTGCCGTCTAGACTGTCTTTTCGTGTAGAAGAGACTTCCTTAACACGAATAATTTAATAACAGCGGAAAGTGTCGTCACTGAAATACCTGTGCGGACTGTAAAGGGTAATCGTGGGCGACACTTTACGCACATGCATTAAACCCCCTTTTCAAAGAGCGCTGTTAAACATTAGTACGCATCCCTGTTTCTCAGCTACGTTATATTCGCCACTGAGTAGTTTAATCCGTCCTCGATTAACAATATTGTTTTAGACTCCCGTAAAACGTGTCAGAACGTCAGACAAAACTGACAAATGAATTGTTTTACAAAACATTTAGAACTGTGTGAAACAATTTCTAACAAGAATTAGTAGAAAAGTTAATTACAACCATGAATGACCTACAGATAAAGAAAATATCTGATGCGATTTCAACATAATACGACAAAGCGTATGACAATACCTACACAGGTTACGCGGAGAGATTCATATTAAGGTGTCATTTGTAGTATCCAACTCGACGGGCCCTGTTACCATTAACAACGCCGTTCTGATCGGCGCAGGGGCCGGATCTGCCGGTTTCCTCCTCATCGTCGTCATCAGCGCCGTTGCCGTCTACCTGCGGAGACGCCGGGCGAAGAAACCGTACGTGGTGTTTTAATTACTTATTAGTATACACTACTGGTCCCGGTTGCTCAAATCTTTAACGGCTAATAAAAGTAACAGTTCGTAAACTTCATTCCCAAATAAAATTAAATTTAGAAAGCAATGTCATTATCAAACTAGTGCACATATTTCTAGAATACAAACGTGTTTAAATTTAACACATATGTTAAAGGGTTAACAATTATGTCACATAAATAAATTAATGTGTTCCAAAATGTAACGATTGCTAGCTCAACCTGGTTGTTAAAGTTTTGAGCAACCAGGCCCTGTTCGATTGTTCGTTGTTAACTATAAAAAAGAAACTTCTTTAGTTAAGGGATTAAACTGGGTTGCGTTATTCATTTTTCAAAATCACAGTTGTTTCTGTTAAATAATTCTTTACATAGCGCAAGATGTTCTGATCCTCGTTGCATAATGACAATAATAAAAATGATAACTGTGACAATTATAATAATAATAATAATGTTGAGAATGATGATGAGGATGACTTTGATTATAATACTATTTAATTTAATACTGAAATTATTATTTGTATTATTCTTATTAGTATACTGTGTATAAAACCCGATTTTAGTCATTTCATGTATCTGTATATCAATGTAGAAATTATGCATGCATGCAATTCGATCTAGTACCCTATTAACCACTGGAGTAATTGAATTTATTAGCAGATGTGTGCCAATTAACGTATACCCTCTGTAACATTGACGTAAGTATGAGAAAATAACAATCACGTTATCAAAGTGCATGTGCGTATGTTTCAGGGATCCACCCGGTCTGGACATCGAGATGGCCGAGTTGAGCTGCCAGGCGCTGCCCCCGATGCCACATCTGCCGCCCGCCCTGAACTCCGTCACAGAACACGTTACGTACACCAACTAGTAAGTACAGGCGAACCATATACATGCCGCGCTATGAGAAAACTGGGCTTAATGCATGTGCGTAAAGTGTCGTTCCAGATTAGCCTGTGAGGTCCGTTAATATACTGAATGATAACAACAGATTGCAATGCACGTGTGTTACAGATTTCCTGTCTTACACACACTTTTCGTTCGTGTGCATAATGTTCTAGCTTTTTAATATGATTATTAATGCTACTTTTCTATCAGAATCTTCGATAGTGTCTTAATTATCATATGTAAACAAAGCTATGGCAAGCTTTTTACTATGATTATTTATGCTACTTTTCTTTGATAAGGTCTATCTGAAGCACCGATCATCTTTTAATAACTATATGTATACAATATATATTTTATTATTTAAGTCTACAAGAGATGTTTCAATTACTATGTGTACAGTATACATTGTATTCTTTTAGTCTACACGAGATGTTCAAAGACGGCAGGTACCGCCTGCCTCGACCCCGGTTCGTGAATCCAGAGATATTCGACGAGTTCTTTTGAAGTGTGGATCCACTGTAGAATCTTAGTAGGCATTCAAGAAATGCCCTTGGACCATGTCCTGAGGCCAACATAAAACATGCCCTTCGACCACGCCCTTAGGCGAACATGAGCAAGGGATGTTTGTAGTGTGTTGTCCGGAGAAAATTGATAAGCAAGCATCTGGAGAACATAGATAAGCAAGCAATTCATGTCCTTAAAACATGTTGTGCTGAGAACATTAGCAAATGATGATTTTTGTTTGGTGCAGTTTGCTGTCCGGAGAACATTTTAATTAGCAAGCAAATCATGTCCTTGAAACATGTTTTGCTGAGAATATTAGCAAAGGATGCTTGTTGTTTGGTGCACACAGATCATAAGTCATTGATGCATGTCCTTAAAAAGGTGTTGCGCTGAGAACAAACACAATATAGATATGCATTTCAAATATGCGTGTTGAACAACATACACAAGTGATGTTTAAGCGTTGGTGTGAGGAGAAGAGTAGAACGTGATACATGTCCTTAAGACATGAAGTGTGGGGAACATAAGCAAGGGCCGTGTTCTAGATGCTTGTAAGCTTAGAACATAATCAAGTAATGCATAGCCATGAAACATGTTTTGTGGAAAACATAAGCATGGCGACCGACGAATATTAGCGATTTGCACGGTACATCATCAAGCGATCGAACATAAGCAAGTGACGTATCTTCTTGAAATGTGCTAACTGTAGAAGATACATTTACGGAAGTGTAAATAGTACTTGAAACATGATACTTGACGACGACGACGCGGACGTGGATGCTTTTGTTGCGCGAAAGCAAGTGGCAATTTGTGTCTACAACTATCTCTTACATCAACATAAGTGGAAGAGGAATAGGTTTTGAGAGGTGGAATGGTCATGGTTTCTTTATCGGTTTGTTTATAGAATATGTAAGTATAACGTGTGAAAGTTATACAATATTTTCAAACATGTTGTGTGTAAATCATAATCAAATACGACCAGAAAACGCAAGGGAAAGTGATAAACGTCCTTGAATCATATTCTACACACTGTTCAATGGATAGCTGGTAATGGATTCTTGTCGCAAAGTGAACATAGGCGATCACCCTTGTTCTTGCGATGTGTTCTACATACACATTGGGACATGTTCTACATACTTATTTGGGACACATAAATTTGGGACATGTCGTGTGCAGAATATGAACAATGTATTAGTCGGAGTCCTGGTTAACAGTACCATAATAGGAGATAAGCAAATGGCAAACTGTCATATAATTATTTCGTCTGCGAAATATCTTTTAATATGTAAAATTTTAGCTATGATTACAAAGCAATTCGGATAGTTAATATTCACTTTATAAAACATTTTAAATAGTTATTACTTTTGAAAGAGTTTTTTTAAAGACCATTTTTTTTAATGTTAATGCACAAGTAATGCACATTTAGTTATTGTCAATTTTTTTTTGTCGCACCAGCTTTCATAGTGTTACAAGTCTATCTTGTGCTGTTCTACACAAATATGCCCTAATGACTTTTAATCGGCAAGTCCCATCTGATTGACTATACGGACTATGTTGCGTTGTGTTTCGTGGTTGAAATTAAACATTCCGTTCGCATGCATGGTGTCAGATAAAATGAAAGCTATGCATGTTCTAGTTGTTAAGACTGTCAAAACGCCTGACACTGGAAATTATTTAGTGTAATTTGTATGTGTGTTTTTGTTTGTTTTATAAATGCAGACGACAAATCACTACTGTGTACTTTGAAAATGGCATCACTTTCATTTAACCATTATTTTGAGTTTAATGTTTGGCCTCTTATAATAGAGGTATTATACTTGGCATTCATGGTCCTCTAATCTTAATAATTTGTAATACATTTCCTCCAGTGATTGCCATAATCGTCCTTTAATACAGTTATAGTTTAGGCGTCATGGTGTAGGAGTCATATGTGACATAGATTTGCTTGCCATTTAGTGACTAAGAAAAATTGTGTTTAAATACTACTACCATTATTAGTATTAGTATTGAACGAAAGCTAGTCAGTTTTACTGTATGCCTTGTAATATTCGCATTGCTAAGTGCTAATTGGCTAAGTGCATTACACGTATCTTTTTTTCCTATAATTGATACCGGGAGGTCGTCGTTAATGTTCATCTTTTGCTTCGGGCATTTCCGGTAAAATCGCCGGTAAAATCGGGACAGAAAGCATTCGATGAGACTTACTAACTCTAATAACGAAAACAATCAGTATCGAACGGTCGCGAATAAATTACGCCATATTGTGTCACATGTTTGTCCTTGTGTGTTTTATATGTTTAATGTAAATAATCGTTTTACAAGTTTAAAATGAAATGTGAGCGCATCGTGCCGATTATAACTCTTTCAGTGCTGGAACCGAATTTTGAAGGCCTTTGCAAACAGTTTGGATCCAGATGAGACGCCACAGAACGTGGCGTCTCATCAGGATCCAAACTGTTTGCTATTCTGATAGTATTCTTTGAAAACAAATCGAAGAAAATGCTAATTTTAGAAATTCAGCAGACGATATTTTAGCAGACGACAAATTTCCCAGCATGCAAAGGGATAAAACAAAATTATTTTGATTGCAGTTGTTTATCCAATTGCATGTATAAATAATAATTGTGTCCTTTTGCAACACGTGTTTGTATATTCGTTTAAATCTTTAAATGTATATAGTATTGTCATGTTTTAACTAATAGGACGCATATTTTAAATGTACACAATGTTAACATTTACCGGATATGAACGATTTCTAAGAAATTCGTTGCGGAACTTAATTATGTATTATTGTATGTGTAACATGTTGTTTGTATAATGTTTTGTGTTTTGTTGATTTTAAATTGTTGAGGTAAATGAATGTGAATTCTTTCGTTTTAATGTATGTATTTTATCCACGAATAAGTGTACATGTTCGGCAGTGCATAGTCACTTGTTATTTTATCGCATTTTATCGTACTATATGTTTAATCTGTCCTTTATAACGCCATAACGTTGTTATTATTTATTTAATATGTACTTTAATGAACAGACACAATGGAGAGATAAAAAAAGTTAAAATATACGAAATGGTTGGTCGTTTATTGGTATATATAGAGGTTTAATTGCTACATGTATAACTTCTTAATTTTATGTATAGATGGTTTTTATAAGTAGGCCAGAAATATGTTCATAAAAAAACTTCCTCCAATCAATCAAACTTCTCGCAGTAGTCTCCCAAGCGGTAACCACTACCGACACAGGCGAAATTTATCAGATCTACATGTAGAAGGATTATCCGTGAATAACGTTTTATAATAAAGTAAAATTCAGTGCAATTGGATATTTACACATACAAAATGTCACTCGATGTCTTGGTTAATTGTAAACAAAGAAAATAATACATTAATATCGAATAATCAAGGTATACAAACTGACATCATTATGGATTTTGCTAAAGCATTCGATAAAGTGCCCCCCACCTCTTATGCAAACTTAAATTCTATGGATTAAATTCAAATGCTTTCTTCTGGATATCTGACTTCTTAACAAATAGAACCCAGACTGTTGTCCCGGAAGGAACCATGTCAGACAATGTACCCGTTACCCCTGGGGTCCAACAGGGCACTGTCTTGGGGACCATCTTGTTTCTGATCCACATACACGACTTTGCTGTTTACATCAATAATAGCGCTCTGATACTTTTTGAAGAAGATAGCATCATCTTCAAAAATATCGACAACCTCTCGTACGCCCAAATGCTTCAGCTATAAAATTGAAGCTGCTGGTCGATGGGAGCAGGACTGGTTACTGAAACTTCATCCTGAAATATTTAACATCCTTTAGGTTAGCATTACTCAAAGAAGAAATCATCTCCTATCAACTACATGATCACATCCTTGAAAAAGTTAACCACGCCAAATATCTAGGTCTTGCACTCCAACGTAACCTCAAAAGGGATAAAGATATTAATTCAATCACAAATAATGCAAACATTAGGATTGCTTTGCCACAACCTCAAAATAAACTCACAAAAAGTGACAGATCATGTTTACCAAACATAATCAGGCCTAAATTAAAATACCCGTTCATTGTCTGGGACCCACAAACAAATAAATCATCTGGAAAGAATAGAAAGACGTGCAGATTCGTAACAAACATATATCACAAAACAAGGTCAGTAAATGATATGATAGACACCATCAAGTAGCCCACACTCGAAACACTCGGAATAAAATTCCGTCTCATCATGCTATATAAAATTATCCATCATATAGTTGCCATCACTCCTCCTGATAACCTTCGTGTCATTGTCAACCCCCCCCCCGACTCAGCAGTACCCACTGTTTTAGACACATACAAACCTCAACAGACTCGTATACATTTTAACTCTACCCGAGACCAGTTATCTGATGGAATTCACTACCACCCCATAAACACGAGGCAGCCACAGTAGAAGTTTTCAAAACCAGTATTCCGGTGTCTGTCATTGTCCCCCTTATCCACCTGCAGACACTTACCACGTTAATAATTTCAAATATACACCCAACTGAGCACATTTGTTAAGTTTCTCCAATTAACCTTACGGCATTCTATCTACAAGGAGTGCTGTATCGGAAAAAGAAGAAGAAGAATTAAAACCATATACATTTATAATAAAATTATAGTCGAACGACCATCATCACGTGGTGTGTATTTGATGAGCAATGCTCGGAACTAGTCGAATCTATGTGCAGAGGTCGCCACATCATATCCCATCTGTCTGAATAAATAATCATTGTGTCAGTCAGTCCTCATTGTTGTCCCCTACCGGTTTCACCGGAGGGGACTTATGGTTTGCGCTCTGTCCGTCAGTCCGTCCGTCCGTCAGTCCGTCCGTCCGTCAGTCCGTCAGTCTGCCTGTCACACTTTTCTGGATCCTTCGATAACTTTAAAAGTTCTTCATATTTGTTCATGAAACTTGAAACATGGAAAGATGACAATATGGACATTATGCACGTCATTTCATATTGTTCCTTCGTCAAAAATGCTGGTTGCTATGGCAAAAACATGTAATAAAAAAAAAATCTGAATATGGTGGCGTCGGTAGGGGACATCATTTCTTGGCAATAGCTTGTTTAGTCAGGTATATAGTTATTACAATATAATGTGTGTCATTGCCCCAGATATAAGCATAGTGCCGTGGTGTTAACCCAACTTCGGCGTGCAACACCAATGTGCATTGCACACGTAAATGTGATTTGTGAAACAAAAAGTCAAGTCAAGTCAAGTAATTTTTATTTATAAAGTCTGGGATTTTAAACATGATAACACAAGCACTTTGATTATTGTCTGTACAATCTCATTTTGACAAAATTTCATATAACTTATAATTACAATTCATGACAAGTTTTACCGCAATCACCGCTACCGCCACCACTATAATCACCACCCTCATCAGAGTATTATGGTTCGGTCATCATCGAGCTGATATCGTTGCTGCAGTCGTCGAAATCCCCTCTATCCTTAACCCTTTGAGCGCTGGAACCGGATTTTGAAGGCCTTTGCAAACAGTTTGGATCCAGATGAGACGCCACAGAACGTGGCGTCTCATCAGGATCCAAACTGTTTGCTATTCTGATAGCGGTCTTTGAAAAAAAAGTGAAGAAAATGTTGATTTTAGAAATTCAGCAGACGACATTTTAGCAGACGACAAATTTCCCAGCACGCAAAGGGTTATACTCAGCCTAACAACACCGTGGGCACCAACAACTTCTGATGTTAAGTACCTCGCCGCCAACATAAAATTGGTATTAACCATCTGTTTAGGATCTTTTAAAAAGCAGAAATGTTCAGCTTAGTAAAACGTGTTCACCTGAGAAGAACGAAAGTCTAACGTAAGATGTTACGCCTTAGATCATCTCAGAGACAAAAGTTAGATCCAGCGTGCAACATTTCAAGTAACAGAGCACAAATGTAAAGAATGGTTAACCGGTGTGTCGTCAATTAGAACCTGAGCCTGGGTGATTGTCGGTGGTGTCCTCGTGCAAAATATTTAATGCAGCTTTTTACTAAAAATGTATCTTTAATATTAATAGTTTAATAGATCTTCTCAGATAAATATCATTTATTTAAATATCGCTTAGGATTGCAAATGGCGTGGGGGAATCGTGATCATTGTTAGAGCTACTTAGAAAATGTAAATGTTTTTTTTTCTACAAAAAGTTTAGAACGAATAAGCCGTTATACAAACATGTTTTCATTAACCTAGTCAACCCTGATTTTTTTATTGGTATTCTAGGTTCAGTTTTCGCTACATTTGATGCTATTTGCTTAATTAATTTGTACATTAAAATATTAAATACATATGTCATTGAACATCCTTATTAATGTGGGGGAACACAATGTTTAGCTAACATATCTACCCTTATTTTTATGCCCCCGAAGGTAGGCATATAGTGATCGCACTGTCCGTCTGTCCGTCATTCCGTCCGTCTGTCCGTCTGTCTGTCCTTCTGAAATTCCGTCACACTTTGCGTTTAGGTTTCGAAAAATTTTCATAAGTTCGTGGGATAGCATGTCGGTTGAGTGGGATCATAATCTCTAATACGTCAGAAATTTCAAACTGCAGCAAAATACCTTTTTAATAATAATAGCTTACGCTCAACATCGAACGCACTTAAGTTTTGAATACAGTAGTTGAGGTGACACCAACGTCTGGTTCAACAACACAATCTTTAAAAAAAAAAACGTACATGTGTGTGAGAGATATTAAGAAATGCCTTTTTACGCTGTTGACAAGGAAAAATTGCCAAACGTCAGTTTGACGTGCGAGTGAGACATAGCAAAACACTAGTGGTAGTAAATTAAAATTGTTATTGCTTAAAATGAAAAAGTTTCGCAATCGCACAGGCTGTTTTGGAGCTGCGCTGGTCGCATACGGCATAAGATACATTTTTGCATGACGCGGCTTTTTCGGTATCTATGACAGGCGTTTCTCAAGTAATGAACTACCTATTGGCATTTCACAATGTTCGAAGTCAGTTATATAAATCAGAACAACAATCAGAGTCCTCAAACAAGAACAATATACTGGTTCGGAAGTCCTTAACTGTTTGTCACTAACAAAACTGAATTAAAGAATTAAATATGTATTTGTGTTTAACAATAGGTTTGTCTGACATTAGACTATCAGACGTGCAAGACAGTTTTCTAGTTTTAGCGTTCCTACTTGCAAAATAAAATATAGCTCTTGCTCATTACAGTATCCCCCGTCTTGATAAAAAATAGCCAGTTTTGACTTAAGAGACGTCCTTACTGATCATCATCTTTTTTCCTAATTCATGGTCTTCATGCTGGGCACTTGAAAGGAAGGCAATCGGTAACCCTCGATTTAACTTGATGCTTCTTTATAAAATGTACACTATGTAAAACCAATTTCTTCTACGAGATTTAAGAATACAAATCCATCGCACTGGTCAATAAAGTATAATGCACAAAGTGATAGCGGAAAGGATTTTTGTTTTGAGTGCATACGCACATTTTTATTAAAATCGTTAGTATGATGTTCGTATAGCCCTTACACCAGTTTACACCCAGAATGCTTTTCTTTGATCGTTTGGAGGCGGTGATCACATATTTAATCATTTTATGTTTATTGTTGGTCTTCTGTTATAAAAGTATAGAGGAAATAAAAAAATATTCTCCTGATATCGTTTCTGGAGTTTCATTGTTTGCTAAAGTTAATTTCGAATTTTTGTGCACGCTTTCATCAAGAAAGTACGCCTCTTATATACCACTATATTCGAATTACCTCTTAAATTCATTTGTCATCCATCAGGTCATTGCTTCATGTTATCGGTACAGCCATAATCTTGTTTTTGCCCTTCTGATGTTATGCGATAACCAACAAAGTACAGACACAACGATTTTGAAATATGAAATAGTTTACTTCGTTATCACATGTGTCAACATAGTCTCCCTTATATTGTTGTGGAAGTACACTTTTGCGAAATATATGGCATCTAAACGAAAGTGGGCAAAGCACAGACATGCACATACTTATTCTCCTTTTCAATGCTGTTTCCATAAACGTATTTTTCGTGCACGCGTTTTATGCGTGTGTGTTACTCCCCCCCCACCATAATATCAACGCCCCAATGTATGTTTTAAAATATTAAAATGCAAAACCAACTAACTTTTATCGGATTTTGAAGCCCAGATTTGAACAAACACCTATCATCCCATTAACTTTACTTAAGAAAATTATGAGTCTCTAAATTTAAAACAAAAAAGTGAAAATTGTCCCCCTACGAAAAAAAAAAAAAAAAAAAAAAAAAAAAAAAAAAAAAAAAAAAAGAAACTAAAACAAAAAAAAACACAACAAAAAAAAAACAAAAAAAAA
>VMBQ01002602.1:0-127495 GCA_007657795.1 Dreissena rostriformis
CGATCGGCCCTTGAATGTTTATGTCAGAACACATAATCCCGTCCAGAATGGACACGACCGGTCGGGCATGTTCCTGGGACATTGGCTAGCCCGGACCTAGGTACAGGCAGTGTAACAAAATCTTATATATCTAATTAAAGCAAGAGTTGAGTATTTGGCGTTAAATTACTCCAAGAAATGACTACGCAATACCGAAGACCTATTATACAGGTCTTTGGCAATACTACTACCACAAGAAAACATGGGGGTATCATAGACCAGACAGCCGCAACGTGTGGTTTATGACACCTTGTTGTTATTTGGTATATTCTGCACAGTATCTGATCATAACGAGATAATGGGTTTGTGCTGAACACAGGGGCAATAAAACATCAGATCTATCAATAAACAAGATTATTGACAGATTTTTTATTTAACACCGTGATAAAAATGCTCAAACGAAGAGTGTCAAAATGTGTGCAAACATGTGAATAAAAACAAGTACTTTAATCAAGAAAATGTATTTAATGTATTTACACTTAAAATGGGNATTGTGATGCAAGCATAGATTCATTGTACCAATTCTTCATTTTCGTTTGATTATAGGATGCATGGGTGAAGGTAACCTGTCACGTTTGTGGTTAATCAATATGAAAAAATGGATTCCCTGAAAAATCTAGGTTTAGGTTTCTCGAAGGATATTTTGCATATTATAAAAATACTAAATCACTTCATAGCAACAATAACTTACCTACAATGCAAACAGTATTTAAAAAAAGACAAAACCTCTGACAAGAACAAGAGAGGTCAAGTGCGCTGTCTTTGAGAGCTTTTGTTTTTTTGCTTCGTAAAAGAAGATATGAGCAGCGCTTGGGGAAAAAAGGGGCTTAAACATGCATGTGCGTAAACAGTCCTCCCAGATAAGCCTGTGGGGTCCGCTTTTATGATTTTTTTTTTGAAAAGAAAGTCTCTTCTATAGAAATATCTAGGTGGAAAGTATCATCCCTGCACAGGCTAATGTGGGACGACACTTTATGCAGATGCATTAAACCCCATTTTACATGAGCGAGCTCATATTATTAATGAACTTTTTAAGGAAGACAAGTACAGGGACATGTAAAACAAAACTTTGATATTTCCACAGCCTATGATTGTGTTTTGTGCTGCAGTCATGTCTCCCACCAGCTTCAGTATCTGTGACACATCGGGGGCGGAGTTTGGAGAGTTTACTGGTGGAGGGCTGGCCATACAGGTGAAGATGGGCCAGACAGTACACTTTGTAAGTACTGTTAGACGGAGTTGCATGCCATAAACAACTGAAAATGATCCAAAAGAAGTTAATAGATTGACACATGGACACCTTTTATATTTGAGCCACGCTCTGGGAAAACCAGGCTTAACCCTTTGCATGCTGGGTAATTTGTCGTCTGCTTAAATGTTGTCTGCTCAATTTCTAAAATNGTATTGTCTCAGATTAGCCTGTGCAGTCAGCACAGGCTATAATCATGGACGAAACTTACTGCTTTTATGGAATATTTCAGTATTTAGGAATTGTTTTCAAAACTAATTTCAGTCAGATACATTACGTACATTCATTAAACCTAGTTTTCCCTGATTGTGGCTCATTTTTGGAGGAAAGCAAACCTATTGTTTGATATTTTTCGCTATTGCAGAGAAGCCTGGAAGAGCAGCTGACAAAGCCTGACATTCTGGTGTCTGACTTCAGCAAGTTTCAGGTAAACGATCACTAATCAACCCATTTTAACTGCATTAATTCACCAATTTTTCAAACATTTTATTTGTTCCAAAGTATTTTTCATACCTAAATTTGTTCTTCTATATTAAAAATAAGAAGTGTGAAGTTTTATTTGAGTTATCACTATTTTGAACTCTTTATTTCAGTCCCATCCTCAGTTTTTATGTCTATTTGGCTTGATAGTTGCATGTGTGACCCCTGAGGCTTTTTGGACAAATTTTTAAGGGTTAGAGGGACTTGTTCACAGTTTGTTAAATGATAATTCTTTGTTAAAATTGTCATAGACTCAAAAAAGAATGAAGGCACAATAATCAAACAAGCAAAATAACAGTCCTAAGTTAAAAAAAACATGTCAGGGATATAAGTTTGTTTATGGATATTTATCAATAAGAAAAACTATTGGTTTTAAAGCTTTTTATCAATAATTTTGAAAAAATGTTTGTAACTAACATAGCTTTTAATATCAAAAGCTTGGGTTTTCCAGGGTAAGCAAATAAGCTTTTGCTCCTAAATATCAGGTATTTTAATCTAGGTGAAGGCAAACTTTTTTATTCGAATTGTTTTCTTGCAACTTTTGTAAAAAATATTTTATGACATTTTCTTTTAATTAGAAAATCTGCAAACAAGTCCCTTGAATGTCAAAATTCACTGTAAAAGGTCCAATTAAATGNTGCCCAAGCTGGTGAACACTAGTGGTTGCATGTATTGTCCAATCTGGTGAACACTAGTGGTTGCATGTATTGCCCAATCTGGTGAACACTAGTGGTTGCATGTATTGCCCAAGCTGTTGAACACTAGTGGTTGCATGTATTGCCCAATCTTTGTGAAACTTGCTCAGAACATTTGTCCCAATGATATCTCTTCCAAGTTCACAACAAAGTCAAATGAGATTAAAAACTAGTAGACAATTTTTATGCCCCCCTTTAAAAAAAAAGGGGTTATATTGTTTTTGGCCTGTCTGTCTGTCTGTCTGTCATTCTGTCTGTCCATAACTTTAAGCAATATTAAAGTTTTGTCATAACTTTTGCAATATTGAAAATAGCAACTTCATATTTGGCATGCATGTGTATCTAATAGATCTGCACATTTTGAGTGGTGAAAGGTCAAGGTCATCCTTCAAGGTCAAGGGTAAAAAAAAAAAAAATCAAAGCGGTGCATTAGGGGGCATTGTGTTTCTGACAAACACATCTCTTGTTTGTAAAAGCTTGTGAACATTTGTTGGCGCATTCTTTATAAAACTTGCTCAGACCATTTGTTTGAATGATTTCTCTGCCAAGTCTTAGATGGTTTGCATTGATTGAAAAACATAGCCGCCATGAAGCAGGGCAGTTTTTCTTATTGGGCCGTACTCAAATAATTTTTGAGCCACTCATTCTGAAACTTTCTCAAAACATTTTGTTTTCAAAAGTGGTTTTTATGGGCTGAGTTCAGAAATGATTTATTTGTGTATGGGCTCTTATAAGACAATTAAAAAACCTTGTGAACGTTTCATGCTCAGAACAGTTTAGTTCCTGGGTTTAAGTGAGCACCTTGGGGCATTGGTCCTCTTGTTTTCAATATGCAACCATATAAATAACCAGATGTTACTGTCTGCAGACTGATCATTCACCTGGATGCTGCTGTTTTCAGGTGGGTGAAGTTCTGGCCCCTGTGACGGAACTCCTCTCCTACACATGTCGGGGCTGCTTCCTGCCCCTATGTGCGGCCCTGGGAGGCGTGGTCGCCCAGGAAGCCATCAAGGCCATCACTGGCAAGTTCACACCCCTCAAACAGTGGGTAAGTTCAATTTTTCAAAAGCACTATTATAAATTTACACCCCTCAACCAGTGGGTAGGTTCCTTTTTTCAAAAACACTTGGAAAACTGGAAATGCTTCATCTTTTAGTTGTTGTTTTATTCGGATCCCTTTCATCAGAGTACTTGTACATTTTAAAACCCACACCATTGCCTACTCGAGGAAATTTACAAAACGCCATAGGATTTATAAAAAAAATAAATTTATACAACATTGATTCAGTGAACAAGACTGTCTTGTCAAATGACTTCACACCCCTAAAAAATTGGGTAGGTTAGACGTATGAGACTATGATTAAAAGCCGAATCTATTTCTACAATACTGAGTAGAAGGGCCTTCATCTGTTTGTAATGAACTGGTTTATTCCTCGCTAAGTCTTCTCACTCATCCTTTGAACTAGAAAGTACTTCACGCAAGGAACTTAATGACCCAGAGTGGCCTCTTTTTCGTGGAATCTCCTGTATCTCTCACTATCATCTGTAACTCAACAAACAAGTCTTCTGAGGGTGATAGCAACACAAGAGATGATGCGTTTCATTCCATAAAAATATGCTGCACATATACACATATCACTGAATTTAGTTTGTTAATTTGTTGACTTGGGCACGTGTCTGTTTGTTGTACTGACACAGCAGACAATTGCCATTCAAACCTGAAATAATCATATCTTAAGAATAATTTAGCTTTGTTCTGGGAAATCTGGGCTTAATGCATGTGCACAAAGTATCATCTGTGCTCTGAGAAAAAGGGGCTTAATGCATGTGTGTAAAGTGTTGTCCCAGATTAGCCTGTGCACGCTGCACAATCTAATCAGGGACGACCCTTTCCGCCCAAACTTGATTTTTGCTAAGAAGAGACTTCCTTAAAAACGAAAAATACCATAAAAGCAGAAAGTGTCGTCCCAGATAAGCCTGTGCAAACTGCACAGGCTTATCTGGGACAACACTTTACTGATTTATGGACATGCATTAAGCCCCGTTTTCACAGAGCGACGCTCATATTTTGTCTGCTTGATTGATACATTAACTCACAACAGATTGGCTTCTTTTGCAGCTGTACCTGGATGCTATGGAAACAGTTCAAGAGAAAGAAAACAAGCTTGACTTCCAACCAAGGTTGTGTTTTGGGCAATAACGTGAAATACACAATTTGATATCTTATTATCAATAATTTCTGAGAAATTCATTCATGGTTTTCGATTAAAAAATTGTCATTTGTTTACTGTAAATCTGGACAATGTGCATGCATTATACATGCAAAAAATCTTTTGAATGTGAAATTGTTTTACTCATTAGTGAACTTTTCTCCTCCATTACCAATTTGAACCCCTTGAAACAACAAGTAAAACTCTTATGCAGTTATGACTTGATTTGTCCTATCAATGCACTTGACACTAGATGATTATAATGCAAATCTCTTTATATTCTTTTCTATTTTTTAGCTCGACTTTATATATATAAATATTAAGTTGTTTCAAGGGGTTCAAATTGGTAATTATATATTACCATAATTTATTATATTACCATAAATATATATATATATAGTGGAGCTATCCTACTCACCCCGGCGTTGGCGTAAGCGTGAGCGTTGGAATGTTAAAGTTTCCGTACCACCTCAAATATTTTCTATGTCCCTTGACATATTGNTTTCCTCGTCACCCGTCACTCGTAAAGTTTAAATTCTTTACATAGTGGTTTGTTCAACTGCACGATCGATAAGGTGCGTTATTGATATTTAATCGCACTTCCGCATTTTATCTTTTGTTTCATTTCATACATTGAGCGTGATTGCTAAATCCTATTCACTCAACATAAATTAGCTATTCAGTTAACAAATCGAATTTGTCGATAAACATACGCCATATCTAAGACTGCAAGAACGCCATCCGCATCAAACTGGTACCATGGGTCTTCGTGTTTGGGGACCTTATCATACCGATTTTACACCTATACATTTTTTTCTTGAGATTTATCCTGAGTTTTCGCTTGTAACAACTTGACTGTTATATGTCGCTCAAAAAAATTAGCCCTTAATCAGCATTTAAGATCATGCTATTTACGCCCATATTTAAAACATAATCTTCTATATAAAAATTACCGAATAGTGAAGGTTAACCACGACAATAGAATACACGGGCTTCCCACACATGACGCCGTTCAAGGTGCGATTCCGCGTATTGTTCATGTAAACACATGCCCTTACCCTGTGATATCCTATTTCAAATTCGTATTGAAGCAATTGATACATTGGGGATGAACAGAAAGTATAACATTACAACTAACGTCCTTCTCAAGGTAAGTTGTTTGTAAACCTATATTTTGCTGTTCTTTTTCTTAACAAAAGACATAGCGCAAACATGATGCTTTAATTCAGTTTTCTGTGCATGTAACAACAAAAGGAAATCTTTTCAAATAACTTACATTGAACGGACGTTTTCACTTCCATTTTGACTTCTGACATTGACTTTTGGGGTCTCTTACTACTTTATATTCATCTCCAAGTGTATATATCAAACAAACCAGTTCACGACAGATACAAGATCATACACTAATCCATACAAGATATTGTAGCTTGCATATCATTTCTATATATACAACAACACACACAATAAAACATACATAAATTGTTATATTCATATCACACTCTGCTTTTAAATGGTGTAGTTGCTATTTGTATAGAATAAACACTTATACGGGAAAACGATGACGCTAAAATGCGTAAAATAGATTATGTATGTTCAAATATTACAGCTGTGAATATTTGTACCATGTTATTTTTGATTGGTTAACCGTGTCAACCGGTATACAAACGAAATATATTGAAAATGTATAATGACTACAATGCAATATCGTAGTATAATTTCATACATGGACATATGATAGACACTTCCCGAGTGTTATAGCAACATGTTTAAAATGCCCACAAATAAAACACGACATCAACGGACAGCAATAATGCCAACAGACATGTCTAACAGTATGGACGATACTGATAGAAATGAACTATATACATGAACTTATTATTATCCCACATTGCCCTTACATTATTATTGGTATTTACGACACAGAGACTTTTTGTTTCTTTAAAAAAAAATTACACAAGTAACTCATATAACATTGATTTTACCAACTAAATTCTGAAATCAAAAGTCGTCATGTTGACATAGAAACACATGGTAAACATAAACAATACCAAGTAATGGTATACATAATACTAAGAGCAAGTACACTTATAATTGAGAGGAATACAACACAACGACTTCTTTTTGAGACCACATATTTCCCCGTTTGGCACAATATAGCAAATGTCTAAGATAAGGGCAAGGTAAACGTAAAGGATTATAAAATGTGCTGGAAAGTGTTTGTTTTTTTTCAGAACAACAAGTGATGTACAATGTTTTGCAACGTTCTCACGCTCTGTTCTTCCTCGATTCTTTTTTCTACATTTCTTTGAAGACTCACGACGCTCAAGTTATCCATGTCCTACGGAATACCGTAAGCCATCGTGGTTACACATTACAATCCAGAGGGCGACATGCGATAGTGCGAGAATACGATGACGACAGTGCGACAATACGATTGCGACAGTGCGATAGTACGATGGCGACAATGCGATAATACGATGACGACAGTACGATAACGCAATAGTACGATGGCGACAATGCAACAACGCGATAGTACGATGGCGACAATGCGATAGTACAATGGCGACAATGCGATAGTCATATCGTACTGTCGCCATCGTATTGTCGCACTGTCGTCATCGTATTATCGCATTGTCGCCATCGTACTATCGCACGGTCGCTATCGTATTGTCGCACTATCGTCATCGTGTTATCGCACTATCGCATTGTCGCCATCGTACTATCACACTGTCGCCATCGTATTGTCGCACTGTCGTTATCGTATTGTGGCTTTGTCGTCATCGTATTTTCGCACTCGCGCATTGTCGCATTATCGCCATCGTACTATCGCACTGTCGCCATCGTATTGTCGTACTGTCGCCATCGTATTGTCGCACTGCCGTCTTATAGACTCATTATTTCCTGAGTGAGTCTTTTGCTCCTTGGCTTGAAAGAGTCTAAAACACTGACTGTGTCCTTTCATGAGTTCGTGCACATGGCTTGTAGGATTTCCGATGTCACAGTCTCAGTTTTATCATCATTGAATGTATCACGGCACCACTTCGGGGTGCATAAGACTGGACAAATATGCCAAAAGGGATGATCATTTCGCGTGGGAATGTTCTGATATCGCGATGAGGCGTCATGTTTCAGGCAGGTTTCGACTTGTGTACAATATTCGCCACAGGAAATTGTCTTAGCTGAACAGTTGCAATCTGTAAATGTGTTTCTATATACATTTCATTTTCTTGATCTATATCTCACTGTGAATATATTATAATTTTGTTTAAATCGTTATATTAATATAATTTACAAAAGAGAATTTGAATAAATATGTGTTATTAGATTCTGTATTCACTTACATTTCCATAAGATACAGACTGGTTTTCATATAATATTAAACGGCAATAATGTGTATGTATACCGAGTGATCTAGCAGAACACACTGGCAGAAGAAACTTTTCTTGCTTCACAACGACATCATTTTGAACAAGAGCACACGAAACGTCCATTCTGCGTTGTTGGCGTATCACATCCTCATCGACTTTAAACACGCAACTCTTGTTAAACCCTCCGTCGGTAACCGATGTGTTGATGCAAACAGTTGCGTCCTCTGTAAGAGCCCAATATTCATTAACATGATTAACAATTACTTTTAACGTGTTATACATAGGATGTATATGCTTAATTATCCGCAGTCAAGAAGATAATATCTCATGTTAGAAAAGAAAACAGCTGCTATATTAACCTTCAGTTAGATGTCGATTTCCACCGACGTAAAGGGCCATAGTATACGTATCGCAGGATAACGTCACTGCACAAGTAAAGTTGAAGTTTGACGCCAGATTTGTACCATTTTGTTCATAGACTTGAACTACACTTGTCGCCACGGAATGACCTAAATAAAAATTAATGTTATTACGCTCATTGGATTAATTGTTTTATTGTGCATGGTGATAGGACTTGACACATAAGTGCCTTAATAAAAGCCTAATACGCAAATAAGGGTGTGGGTTTAAATAGTAAAAAAAAGTTAACGTCACAACCTGTTCTGTTTTATTGCTCGAAGAGCCCATGTGCGCCTTGTTGTGTAAACACATTCAACCTTCAAACAGTTCGACGAGACTTACATTATGTGTATTTACTAGACGATTTCGATATTTTTACTTAAAGCGACATCACCATTCACATATTGACCCTAAGCTCTATCAAAATAGTAAGCGTTATACTTCAATTGTGCTTGAAAATATTGAAATTATGTCGGAACTATGTATTCTACAAGTGTACAACTTTGTGATACGGCGTTTGTGTTTCGAATGTTAAACGTGAGTTTGTAATAATACAGATTGATGTTTCTTACCAGGAGAACTTAGTTCCAATTGAGTGCTAAGCAATGTGTTTCCACTCGTGTCAGACAGTGAAATAGAGAGCGTCCCACGGATCAGACAAGTGACGTTTGGACCGGTACAAGACAGTGTGCCATCCGCAGCTTTAAATGAACAGTTAACCTTAAACATAAACAAGAAAATTAACCACCTATTAGCAATTTAAAAATATGATCAATTTAACATTCTGAGGAATTCGATATCCAATCTTCAGGTCTGATAACACTACTATCACTCCGAATCCTATGCGATAAGTATGCCATGCAACGGGGTAAGTGTGTACGAGGTCATATCCAATGCATCATATGCGAGCGGGATGAACGAGTACTTGTATATGCATATGTTTGAATAGTTTTTGAGTACTTCACGATCTAGATGGATTTCAAAAATGTATGGATACAAATAATGTGCATCATGTATGTTTCTTATACATTGTTCGATTCAGCTGGAATAATGATCATACACAATACCATGAAATACGATTTAATTTACGATATTTAGAGAAAATAATATTGAAAAGAAAGATAACAATGCGTACGCTTCTACATACTTGTGATAAGATGCTTTCCTCTAGAACTAAGGTCGCGTGTTTTGCGTCTATATTTGTGTAGGCGTCTGCTGGAACCGTATTATCAACGTCACACGTGACGCCTAATGGTGTCCCCATTTTATACTCTGTCAGTGTGCACGTACCTACTGTGATGAGGACATCGACAAAAACATGTCAAGCAATATTATTATTATTATTATCAAGGAAAGTTGTGGCAATACTTCTAAGTACGTTATTTGCTTTAGCGCGGGTTTTTTTCTGATGATCTGACATAAAGCTTATCGCAATATGTTGTTTTTTTGTTCGTTACAAAACACATACCTTATGTCCCTTTATTAGATTCAGGGATACACCATCTATTTGATTATAGGTTTACGTTTAGAAACGAATATAATTTGTAAGTGTATACATGGTCTTTTTGTTCTATTAATATCTCATCTTATTGTCGGATACATCGATGCAAGGTTACTTTTCGTGTTTTGTTTATTTTATTTAAGGAGCTTTATGATGGTTTACTTCTTATTAATATTTTTATACAATATTGATTGCTTGATAAGAAGCGCTCAAACAATCATCACAAACGCATAAATGTGTAGTTCTGATTTGATCAAACCGACGACTTTGTAAAACCTACCTTGGTTCACGGGAGGGTCTGTAAATACAGAACAAAATCATGGGCTGAAGTAAAGCACAGTTAAATTTAAAATGGCATGCACATGATTTAAATGATTAACAACCAGATTTCTAAAATAATACGTAATGAAAGATATTACTATAATGAAAAATAAACGTTCCTTGACAAAATGAATGTTAAAGGCTCTTTCACTTAAATACACCTAACAATAAACAAGTGAACATATATATTCTTACCTTTCTTTTTCAGGTTTCGAATCACTTCGATGGGGACGATGATGGCACATACCATAAGTACCACACATACAGGTATTATGATTCCCAACGCAACCTTTTGCTTCTTCAAAATAAAAAGAATAAATTAAAAATGAAAAAACGTTAAGCCACGACCATGTAACTTATATATTAAAAGGTCCCTTATACCCCAGCCCACACACAATTTATTTTAAATCAATGTAGGCGCATTATGTCTACTGAACATGAATAAAGAACACTTCTCAGAACATTTTTTTTACGTTTTTTAGAAAAATTTATAATTATGTTAGAGCTATTAATTGCTTGATGGTGTATACACAACGCTTGTTAAGAAGGAGTTACACACTATGTATATGTCAATTTATTTTAAGCCGCAGAGGAAGAACCAGCTTAAGCTTTTACACAAACTTCACAATTATACTTATTTTATCGATTCACTTTGTGGTGTTGTTTCGATAGCATCGCACAATGTTAAGAATTGTTGCACAGGTTGACTTGGAAAAACTGTTTGTGGACTGTGGCTATAAATAAATATCGTTTTTTTTTGTGTGTTGCGTTTTCTTAGTAAAAACATTCTTCTTCTTGACTTAATTTTTGCAAACGTCCTTTACGTCAACCAGAGAATTTCCACGAAACTTACAGATATGCACAATCATTCAATTAAAGAGATATTAACCTGATCAACAATTGAAAGTTGATAATTTATTGGCATTCATATCTGTATTTAATAAATTTCAGTGACATCATTTTATCAATTGATCTGCAGATACAATTTAAATGTCCTCAAAGCAAGAATGTTCAATTTAGACAGAGTTGTATAAAACATGTNTGTTTGCATTTATAAAGCAAAGTATTCATAGCCTTAAGAGCTTTTCCTACTAACTGCTCCTGGTTTAAAACTACCAGTATAATTTATAACAGTACACAGATAGTTAAAATTATCGACAACTTCTATAGTTTTCCCACTATATGTCCATATCACATCTCGACGAATTCTACCCCTTTTCCGAAAAACATTATTTGTGTTTTGCTGGTATTAACATTAAGTCCCCATTAGAGTTACAATAAAGGTAAAGGTTGTCTAAATGAGTTTTTTTTTCTTCTGGTGAATTACCCAAAATGGCCATTTCGTTTGCAAATAACAGTAAAATTAAAATTGTATCTTCTATATTTAAACCAGAATGAAGGCTATCTTGTAAAAACAGTTCCAAGTCATCAACAAACAATGAAAATAGAAAAGGAGACATAACACCCCACCCCCCCATGTCGTAAACCAACGGCGTAGCTAAAGTATTCAGAGCATGTCGAGCATGCTTTTACACATAATTTTACATTTTCATACATATTTTTAATGATTATATTTTGCCTTGTATACCGGATTGGTACATTTTTAGCCATAATGCATTGCGATATATGCTATCAAAACATTTAAGCATATCAACGTAAACAACATACAAACGCTTATTTTTATTTAAAAAATGTTGTACAACTGACATAAGAATATATATGGCATCAACGGTTAAAGTCATTCCTCATAAAAAGAGGACAAATATCACCATAGATAGATCACCTGTGTAATGAGGCGTGGCCAATTTCGAATTTATGGGCATAATTTAAAAAACACATTGCAAACGCTGATCTCACATACCAAATATCAAAGCTGTGTGCTTTGTAGTTTCAAAGAAGTGTTTCAATGCAATATAACTAAATATAAATCATTTTCCCCACACAACCGAAAGCAGGGGAAATTTGCCCTTATGTTGTTTAACAAATTCAGTAGGGAAAAACAGTTTGATGTTACATTCATTCTTTAAGTCTATATCAAATGTAGTTACCCTTGAGGGTGGCCAGTTTTTTTTTAACTCAGCGACATTAATTAATAAAATGTGTAGATGGCCACAATCTAATGTCACGTTCTAAATATCAAAGCTGTGGGCGTAAGTTGACAATAACATAAGTGGGTACAAATCTCGTGACACTTGTGTGTGGTCAGTTTTGACAGCATGGGCATGATTTACACATCTTTGTACAAGATAAAAAAGTGGTGTTACTTACCAAATAGCAACATCCTTTGACTTGTGGACGTTATTATCTTTAAGTCTATATAAATAATGTAACCTCTCAAATGTGACCAGTTTTGCATCAGGGGCTTGATTAGAACAAACTTTGTAGAAGACCACTATACAAGGTTGCACATCAAACATCTGACCCTTGTTGTTGCAAATGAGATAAGTTTATATAAAAATCATGTGAGCCCTGAGTCGTGACTTGTTTTTACCCCAGAGAAATGGATATAATAATATACTATAATATGTTCATGATATGAACAGGTTTAACACAGGACCACTATTTGATGTTACATTCCAAAGCTTTGAGCTCTTGTGGTTTCAGAGTAGAATGTTTTTAAGTTATTTACTATACACGTCTGTATATATCATGTGAACCAATGAGCGTGGCCATGGGCATTATTTTAAAAATCTTAGTAGAAATCTGCTATGTTATTACACATACTTAACAACAAAGTTGTGATTATTGTGGTTTAAGACGGTAATTTAGTAAATACGCTTGTATAAATTACTTTACCAATTGGAAACGGCCAGCTTTTACCCAAATGTAGATGATACTAACAAGCTTTGTACAGGATCATAACGTGATGTTACACACCAAATATCAAAGCTCATCGACCTGTCATTTCAGAGAGGAAGATTTTAAGTTGTTATTTATAAGTCTATATAGGTGATGTAACCCCTAAAGTGTAACACATTTTGACCTAATGGGCGTGATTGTAACAACCTTTGTAAAGGAGCAATATACTATCTTAATGACTAAATATTAATCCTCTTTTTATTGCAGTTTCAACAGAGAAAACTATTCAAATTCAATACCATAAAAGTCTTGATAAATCATGTGGTCCTTGCGGTGTGATCATTGTTACGCCAGAGGCATTATTTTAACAAACGTTGTACAAGACACTATATGTTGTAACATACCAGATAATGTTTTAGTTATTCATTATATAAGTCATTATTCAATCTTTGACTCATGGTGCTTGGTTAGGTAGTCCCCCAAGTGCATGGTTTGAATAGACCTACTTGAGGACCAACATGCAATGTTTCATGCCAAATATAAAGCCCCTGTTTTCTGCAGTTCCACAGGTTGTTTATTATATAAATCTATATAAATCATGTTACCCCTTGTGGTTTCAACGAAAACTATTTATAAAGTTTAATAGTACAATTCTATTTTAGCTATTATGACCTATATATGCAGAGGACCAGAACAATTTTAACAACTTTGACAGAGTTTTTGTTATAATCTGCAGAGCGATTTGAAATGAATCGTCGTTTGAATGAAAAAAGCACGTCGGACGACGCACGACTGCCAAAATGAAGTCAAAAAAGCTCATCCCGTGAATTACATGTCTTATGCAAATTCTTCGTATGTTATCAGATTTTGTATTTTAAGTTTCTCTCTTTTTGGTTAGTACAGTTCAAATGCATCAAATGCAAATTAGGCTTATTAACATTCCCTCAAATAATGAATTAATATTATTTCAGTAACTTGTCATACATTGATCTTGTCTAATATATAAGCGTATATAGAAACATTCATTTTATTTCTGAACAATTCTAAAAAAAGCAAGTTATTAACACACTTAACTGACGATCATGATGTCAATCATTATCTTTTCGACAACTGTATACCTGTTCATTCTAATGTTTTTAATAACTGTACTTGTGTAAAAAATAAATATTTGATACAAACCAATTTTATCCTTTTTTTATTNCACACAAGCACGACGTACGCCGGACATCATACAATCACAAAAGCTCACCATGTCACTTCGTGACAGGTGAGCTAAAAAGGGTAAGAGCGAGTGCTGTGAAGTTTAATTTTGGTCAGAATACTCTTGAAATGATCACACTGTAGGCTATGTTTTTTGATAGAACACACAAATAATGATTACCTTTTCCAGACCTGCAACTAAAGGTTTCAGTTCTGTTTTAGCCTGAAAATAATCATTGTATAGTTTAAGAGACACTGTGACACCTATATCCATAACACAAAGGTAAAGATTTGTGACTGCATCCCCGCTATATGAATATATTTTAAAAAAACACCATCAGTTCATACGTAAGTGAATATTTAGACCAATATATTCTGCATGAAGCATCAATATTACACCAAACATTATTATAAAGAAATTGGTGCTCATATAATTGTGTTCAATTATTTTTTCCGTCCTATCATGGCCATCCATTGACCTACTTACACTTGCCTGGTTTGGCTGATTTACCAGTACGTATCCATCTCAGTAACTGTTTACCAGTACGTATCCATCTCAGTAACTGTTTACCAGTACGTATCCATCTCAGTAACTGTTTACAAGTACATATCCATCTCAGTATTACCAGTACATATCCATCTCAGTAACTGTTTACATATCCATCTCAGTATTACCAGTACGTTTCCATCTCAGTAACTGTTTACCAGTACGTATCCATCTCAGTAACTGTTTACCAGTTCGTATCCATCTCAGTATTACCAGTACATATCCATCTCAGTATTACCAGTACGTATCCATCTCAGTATTACCTGTACGTATCCATTTCAGTATGACCAGTACGTATCCATCTCAGTATTACCAGTACGTATCCATCTCAGTAACTGTTTACCAGTACATATTCATCTCAGTATTACCAGTAGGTATCCATCTCAGTAACTGTTTACCAGTACGTATCCATCTCAGTAACTGACAACTGCTGTACTTGTTTGGCTGATTTACTAGTACGTATCCATCTCAGTAACTGTTAACCAGTACATATCCATCTCAGTATTACCAGTACATATCCATCTCAGTATTACCTCTACGTATCCATTTCAGTATTACCAGTACGTATCCATCTCAGCATTACCAGTACGTATCCATCTCAGTAACTGTTTACCAGTACATATTCATCTCAGTATTACCAGTACGTATCCATCTCAGTAACTGACAACTGCTGTACTTGTTTGGCTGATTTACCAGTACGTATCCATCTCAGTTACTGTTTACCAGTACATATCCATCTCAGTATTACCAGTACGTATCCATCTCAGTAACTGTTTACCAGTACGTATCCATCTCAATATTACCAGTACGTATCCATCTCAGTAACTGTTTACCAGTACATATCCATCTCAGTAACTGACAACTGCTGTACTTGATTGTGTGGCTGATTTACCAGTACGTATCCATCTCAGAAAATGACAACTGCTGTACTCGTTTGGCTGATTTACCAGTACGTATCCATCTCAGTTACTGACAACTGCTTTACTTGTTTGGCTGATTTACCAGTACGTATCCATCTCAGTTACTGACAACTGCTGTACTTGAATCAGAACTCGAGGGAGGGGGCAGGGGATAATAATAAAAAAAAATCATGACTAATTCCCACACAACTTATGTGGCCAGACCAGAAAGCAAACCGGCCTCTATTACATTACTAGTCCAGCACTCTACTCACTAAGCTAGCCATACTGTTGAGTTATAATATACATAAAATTCCATTCATTCTAGCCTCAGTGCAGAAGTTTTAATAAACCACTAAATTGTTTGTTGTTATCGTCAAGAAAACTCCCAAACTGTTTGTTTTTAATGTACAATATACTGAATTACCCAATACGCATCCTTAGCTATCACTTGAAGATAGATATTGAAACTAAATAATGTTTTTTTTTCAATGTTTTTCTTTTATTTTGGTTAATAAGTCCATTAGAAACGATTTCTACAAAGTTGATTTTGAAAGGATCTAATGAGCATCATTCTGGGAAAACTGGGCTTAATGCATGTGTGTAGTGTTGCAGTCCCCACAGGCTAATCTGGGACGACTGTTACTGCCTAAACTTGATTTTTGCATAGAAACTCCTTTTAACAAAAAATACCCTAAAAACGGAAAGTGTCATCCCTTATTATGCCGACTGCACAGATTAATTGGTTACAACACTCTACGCACATGCATTAAGCCCATTTTTGCCCGAAAAAGGCTAAAATATGGGGTTTGTTCATGAATTCTGCTTACGTTGTAAGGCACTGAGACGTCAATGTCCATGACCCTCAGGGTCAAGGTCGCGAGTGCCACACAGAGGGCAGCCTTGTACCCCAGCGGTATCTGCGTTTCAACACTGGCCGCAAAGGACAAACTGCAACCAACAAAAAGACTACATGAACACAAGGCCTCAGGATGAAAAAAGGTCAAATCACAAATAAAGATAAACCTTAAATTTGAAGCAAACCAGTGTTTTAAATAAATATAAATTATACAGCAGGTTTATGTTTAAGGAAAAAATACAACTTCCAAATTACTAAACAGGGTAAATTCTTAAGTAGCTAAAATTGTTCCAGTGAAGCTGCTTAAATGTAACCTATCCCCTAACACCCTCTGCTTTACTAGGACATTTCATATGTCTTAAATCAAAGCTCTGAAAGTATGCAGTTGTTTGTTACTGTGTAAAATAGTATTTTCAGTGTGTGGATTTGTTACATATTGTAAATTTATCTCTAGATAATTGTTTCTTATTTACTGAACTTGTTTTCTTCAACAAAACAAAATAAAAGTTTCCTCCTGTTTTTGTTTGTTTATGTACCGAAAAAGTATGCAAGCTACAATATTCAACACAGGTTCATATTAATCAATAAAATGATGTTATTAATAATGACCATACAACTTTTGCTGTACATTATTTCATTTAGAGACAGGCAAATATTATGAAACTAGCCTATATTAAAAAAACAAGAATCTGTGTTGATAAAAAACATGTTAACAGTTGTTGATAACCCATTTATAAGACAAGGGTCAAGGTTTTGTTTGTTAGTTTGTTTGTATTTCTGCATGTTACAGTGGTAAGTTTTCCAAGATGTTAGCTGGTAAACCAGAACTAAGAGCGTATACTTATGCAAGTAAATGACTACTTCCCTACTTTAATCAGAAGTAGAAAGAGAATGGCCATAAAAAGGATTTGATGACCAACACGTAAACAAGTTATGTAGCCTAATCGGGGATCAAACTCTTGATCCTTGGAATTGTAGTCCAGCACTCTACCAAATGAGCAAGCAACACAAAAGTCAAGGTCCTAGAAAAGGTCGTGTAGTATACATGGCTATGAAAGGTCCAAGTAAAGGTCCGGTAGTATACATTGCTATGAAAGGTCCAAGTAAAGGTCAGGTAGAATAAGTTGCTATGAAAGGGTAAAGGTCTAAGTAAAGGTCGAGTGATATGAATGGCTAAGGATGGGTCACAATCCAGGTAAAGATCAGGTGATATGCGTGACTAAGAAAAGGTGAAGGTCCAAGTAAAGGTCAGGAAATATGCCTGGCTAGGGAAGGGTAAACGTTTAAGTAAAGGTCGGATGATAAACAATAAATGTGACCATCAACTTATTTTCAGAACAATAACATGAATTGCAATAATAAATAATGCGACCATGATTGCCCTGAATCGCTCACCAAAATTCACACCGTGAAGATCTTAGCTTTGCATGTTTAAAAGTTTTCACTATTTACAATAAAGAAAACAACTTCAGGGATGATATTCCCAGTTAATGAAAATCCCCGAAAATTTTGCAAGTGTTTAAAAGGGGAGCAACTGGCCCTACATTCCCGGGGTTAAAGAGCTGCGTTTGTGAAACACAATGCCCCCTACTGCACTTTGAAGCCACACAGCAGATATATTCCAATTGATAACATCATGACGAAGTTACAGTCCATTGTTATTTGACAAAGTAACCGGCCTTAGACAGTATCTGAAAGCGTTTTTGAAAACAATTCTTGAAGTGTTATTTAAAAGACAATTCCTAAGTCCAAGGCCAAAAACTTCGCCAAAAATCAATGGAACCAAACTCACACTTCAGCTGTTATTCATGTAGGACGACTCACATATAAAATCAGGTCAATATCTGAAAGCATTAAGGAAAAGCGTTTGGAAAATGGAATGCCAGACGGACAGACCGCTGTATACCACACTACTGGGGGCATAAAAACATCTAAAAGCATTCAAAAATTGCTACAGAGGTTAAAGCACTACAAAAGCATCTAAATGCACTCAAAGTTTATCATACACAGCAAACATGAATATATCAAAGGCAAAAGACACTAAGGAGGTTGTTCGCTTACAAACACAAATAGCAGCCAGGTATTTTGTTGCAAAATGTAATTATGTTTATACATTTAAGTATTTTTTACCTAAACTTTTTATTTTCACTGCAAAATTGAGAGCATAACTATAGCATGCACAATTTTAATTTTACCTCTGCTAGGTTGTTTTGGTCCTGTGTAATATATAAATAAATGGCCATTAGTGTTTTCATGTCTGATTACTTTTTCAGAATGGAAAGAGTTAGAAAACACGGCAATGTCAGAATGTACTCTAAAACAATAAGGAAACACTTTGCCATTGACAAATATATATAAACCTTGCTTTGAGAAAACGGGGCTTAATGCATTTGCGTAAAGTGTCGTCCCAGATTAGCCTGTGCAGTCCACACAGACTAATCAGGGATGACACTTTCCGCTTTTATGGTATTTTTTCGTTTTAAGGAAGTCTTTTCTTAGTAAAAATCTATTTAAAGCGGACAGTGTCTTCTTTGATAAGCCTGTGTGGGCTACACAGGCAAATCTTGAGTGACACTAAACGAGCATACATTAAGCCCTGTTTTTCCTCAGCAAGGCTCAAATATAATATATAAGTACAAAAATCAATGCATACTCATCTTGGGCTATCTTAAGATCGTTGTCCACCTCAGTTTTCAATGCCTCGTGTAATTTCCTGGCAAGATTGTTGACCTCCCTCCAAATGTCAGTCAGTGGGACTGTCTCACCCTTGTCATGCAGGGACGTTAGGATAAACACTGCGTTCCGAGTCTGAAAACAAAATCTCATTTATTTGCATATGAGCCTTGCTGAATATGGGGCTTAATGCGTGTGCGTAGTGTTGCTTAAAGACGACACTTTATGCACTAACTGAATTTTTGCTAAGAAGAGACTTCCGTGCAGACTGCACAGGCTAATCCAGGACAACACTTTACACACATGCAATAAGCACTGTTTTCAAACAGCAAACAAACCCACTTGTATGCAAAATAATACGTAAATATTCATGCCCATACTTTTTTTTCATATCGAGTTGTCAAATGACAAAGTGAATCTTAACAACCTTCTTTTTCATTCGTCAACAGAAGAACAATTTAACATTTGGCACGAACATAAACACTATGACATGCCACAGAAAAGAAAAAACATTCATACGTATGTTGTGGCATTAAGATAGTTAAAATTAAGTTAAGAGCCCTGACACACGTGTTAAGTTTCAATTTAATAGCTGTATTAGAAACAGTGATATGGAGATGTTTCAGGCAAACCTGAACCAAAGCGTTATACAGAGGCCAACGAATGAATGACTTGTATAGCTGGAACTTTTTGATCAATAGTCAAGCTTAAAATGTCACTGACACATACATTTAGCTATACTACAACCACACACAATAACTTACCTTATTCAAAACGCTACAGATCACAGCAAATACCCCAATGGCTTCTATGGCAGCATACTTTGAGGGTCCCACAGGTAGGAGGTACAGGGCTCTCTTAGTGACCAGCATTGGGCTCAGAGACTGAAGTTAATGAATTAAAATGAGCCTCTCTATGAGAAAATGGGGTTTAACGCATAGGTGTGTAGTGTTGTCCCAGATAAGCATGTGCAGTCCACCCAGGCTAATCAGGAACAACACTTTTTGCTTTAATGGAATGTTTGTTTTAAAGGAAGTCTCTTCTTAACAAAAATCCAGTTAAGGTGGAAAATTTCGTCCCTGATAAGCCTGTGCGGACTGCTGGTACGACACTTTACACACATGCATTAAGCCCCATTTTCCCAGATCACCGCTCAAATGCATTCAAATAAATAGTTGTCCTTGAATTATTACAAAAAAAGTTTCATACATTTAGGGATTATTCCAAAAACACTAAAGTACCTTCCCAGGATATTCACTTGGGAGTGTGTCAGTAAGCCTTCTGAGGCTATCTACTGTGGGTAAAACTAAAGCGTTACATGAGTGCAATCAGTAGGGCTGTAATCGGTACCCGAAATATCCAATGATATCGGATCCAATTTCAGATTCGCGGGTACGGATCCACCCCTGGAAATTTCAGTTCGGAATATTAATTTCTGTAGTTGTATGTAACCTAGCGCTGTTTTCATGCGTATTTTTTTTATACAGACTGGTTCTGTTTAAAAGATAACAGGTACATATAATAGTTGATATTTATGGACGTGTGTGACATTCAAATAGCAGATCATTTGAGATCCTTCGGCTTTTATTGAATAAAGTACCGATTTTCGCGACATTGCTTTACAATGTTTAAATATATTTTTATTAGTGCTGTATTGATTCTTGATTTCCTCTGGTGTAGTTAATCTTTATCTAGTTGTTATTCTCCAGCTCTTAAGGTTTCTTACTTTCTTGTATTATGATATAATCTGTTTAGACCAACTAAAAAGTTAAACATATGTCAACAACCAGAATACCATTTCAAGTTAAAGAGTCATGCATTGAACTGTTTGTGAATTGTTGTTTTTTTTGTGCAGAAAAAAAAAGATGTTAAACAAGAACTTTGTTATGTTTCTGGTTATAAAAAAAAATAAAAATAGTCAAATTATACTTCTTAAACATTGATATCTTTAATTTAGACAGAAAATTCTCATTTTCTCTTATCTGAGGTATCCGGATCCGAAAAACTGAAAGAAACCTTATTTGGATTCGGATTCGGATCTGAACAATTTTTTTGGATTCATCACAGCCCTAGCAATCAGTTTTTTATGGCAGTTTTGGGGCCGATTTTCGGCCTCATTACCCACAAGAAAGAGAATATATTTTTCCCTCATTTAAAAACAACAAGAGGACCAAGATGGCTCACNACCGAGATTTACCTGCTCTTATTCAATGAATTGTAAGTGGTCCACTTTACAGCCTTACTGTTATTATATTACATCCGGGGTCGTGTTCCATTGTTCTTCGGTTCATTTCAAGCGTCAAGCGCCACTTCAGTTGTATTAAAGTACCGTACTCGCTGGCATGTGAGAGGTTAAAAAAGCAAAGACGATTTAAAGCAGTCCATTTCATTTCTTTGAAACAGTACAAAAGCACTCTCTTTAATGTGTTAAAGCTTGACATAATTATATTAATGTGAATGCACATTTAATAATAGTATACTTTACGATTTGAAATAATACATAGTTTAATAGCAATCCCTTAATACTAAGCAAATGACAATAATAGCGATATTATACTTAGTTACAATACTAAGTTATTTATATAACTATACGTGTTGTTTTGATGTGTTACATGATGTATAAATCAGCATTTTAATGATAAATTCTACATAATTATTTACATACCGATTTAGCCTAGAGAATTAACATTTTATTATAACCATGAAAACGAATCCCAGTCAAACCAAAAGTAATTCTTACTATGACTTCTGCTGTTATTAACAAATAATACATGTAACATGTTAATGCTTAAAGTGAAAAACATATCAATACAAGTCTTACACGAAATAGTACCCGTGCATACTTTTAAATAATGTTTCAAGGTGTATAAAAGGGGATTGTGCTTGAATTTTTTGGGAAGTACAACTCGTCATTTCCTTATTTCATGGACACGTGATTGGAGATGTTTCTAGCTGATTCGTTTATGAAACAACACCATGAATACATACTAGGTCTTGACCAACAGGTCGGAGTTATATAGTTTTTCTAGAACTTTGAACATTAATCGGATATTACTCTTATAATGTGTTAGATTGCACTGGACTACTTGAAGTACGTACATGCAATTTTCAAGGAATTCATGTGAGCAATCTTAGGGCGATGGCAAGCATCACCACGGAGCGGCAAGTGGCACGAAGAAGTTATATATTCTGTTTTTATTATGATGCGCCAATATTAAAAATCGCCTTATTTTATTTAGTTAAAATCTGTATTTATTTGAAAATGATATTATAATTAAAATTAACAATACTTAATATGAAAGTTATTTTTATACTTTTACCTTTCGATACACAGACGTTAACTACTAAACAGAAACATGATTTTCCTTCAGAAATCGTCAGAAAAGTCCTCGAGGGTCCAATAAAAGAAGATTGAATTACTTATTTTTGAAATATTATTTACGTTCTTTAAACTGTAAATAAACCATATATACTGACTCTTTGTCTTAACGAGTTTACCGACATTGCGTTTTAGATCCCATTCTATTTCAAAAGCCTGCGTGTTCTAGTTGTTAGTAGTTAGCTTCTGCTCTAGAGTTCCCGGGTTGGAACCCAAATCCGGAACTTTTTTTCCTACCTTTTCCCTTTCTATTATAATTATTTAAAACTTTTCAAAATAATATAGTTTTGTAAGTAAATTCATTTAATGACATTTTTTTCTTCAAAAATACGAAAAGTCCGTTTAAATGCGTGTTTCTAATTTCGGAAATTGAACGAGACCCATTTATTTATCATACAAATCTGACACCCATTAAGATCATCAAACAGTTATGTTAATACAACTAAATAAAACATATTCAGAGTTGTACACTATACCAGACAGTTATTTATCCTCTTTTTTTAACATTTCTTAAAGTGCACGAAGGTAAGAAAAACAAAGTGAAATCCAGCAACGGCCACACATAACATGGCGACCGGTTCTCGCTTATCAAATGTTAACCCAGTAAAGTCGAGATCAAGAGCAAATATTAACTCCAAAAACATCTAGTCATTATTTTGTCTGATATGGCTTAAACGTTGGCGGCATTTAATATTTAAATAACACTAATTAATTGTATACAACGAAAAAATACCTGTGTCGACATGGACGTCATCATCTTGATTCCCTTTTTTCATTCTCTGAACACACAACCGACTGTTTCTGAACTTACGATCACAAAAAAAAAACGTCTGTAAAGTCAACCAACACAGATTGTAGTTTTTACTCATAGCCTTTTTCAACTAATTCCTAGACTGCAATTTGTTCCTCATCCATTCAATTAAAAACGTTTATCCAACATTTAATAGAACAAAACATATCAACACCGATATGCCACCTGCTAATATTCAGAGTGTCCTCAATGAAAGCCTTACTGTATTGGGTTACTTAACCGATTTAAAGCGTTAATCAAGCCTTAAGAAGGGAATGTATTGCCCGACTTGTTAACTTATCCGTTGATTCGCGCATGATGAAGCAATTTTAATTATAGGGTTGCACGTCAATCGAATACACTGGTTTCCCATGCATTATACCGAGTAGGTGTTACATCTCGTTTTGTTTATGTAAACAGTGAACACAACAATCATGTCATAATCCAGGGTGTGCAGCTTATGTGAACACTGAACTCAACAAAAATGTCATTAATTGTGTAGTTCGATAATCTATTTGTTAATGCTGCAAATGAAATAAAATGCAGTGAGTAGTAAAACTGCACTTCCACAAACTCTAGTTTAACAAAATCGATATGCTATCATTATTTGTAAATAAACCTGACAGCTCATGACAGATTAAAGATCATAAACTGATCTATAAGAGTTTTATTGAGCTTGTGTATCGTTTACATTTTATAATCGACGTCGCTAAAGAGCTATCGTCATATCAGATTATGCCCTTGAAAAGATAAGTTGCTATTTATACATATGACAAAACACAGGGAATTTCAAAACGATGACGCACATTCCATTTTTTTATGATCATACATGCATCCTTATAACCTGGTGTATTTGATTTATACTTCTTTTATTGTTGTGTCTATCGTGTACATTTCCTAATCAAAGTAGCTTAAAAGCTTTCTTTATTTCAGATATCGCCCTTGGAAAACTAACTTATTATTCATAAATAAAAAAACAAGGACTTTCTAAACAAGTATGCACAGAGGTATTTTTAAAAATATTTGTAGTTTATATATATTTTTTTAATAACCATACCTGCGTCTTAAAACATAATATTTAAAATAAACAAGTATAGTAAAAATATGTTGACAGTTTGAGGCCGTTGTTCATATGAATACATGCAATTGACCGATGTTTAACCTGTGACAGTAACATTTTCGGATCACGGTACCATATAACCTCCGCACGGACATATTAATGAATATTTTGAAGTAAACCAGCGAGGATTTGGTTTTTAATTTTCCCTTTATGTCTCTCCTAGTATTAATTGGTGGTTATCCAACATTTACTGAATTACTTTTTGTGGCGCATGGCATACATATGGCACACACAAGATCCGCAGTAATGTTTCATGAAATGTCATCGTAAACGTGTATGCTATACTGATGTATCACATTCTATACCTTGTTTTAGTGTATGACAAAAGACCGTTAAGACTGCTCGTATCTTCAACATGTTTAATAATTTGTAAAGCCTTTTTTACATTGTTATAGCCCTTGCAGAAGGTCAATTCGTCCATTATCTGACGTATTATTTTTGGATGAATCATAATAATGTAAACAGCGTTTGTTCTTCGTCCAATTTACGATTCAGCAATTGTTCGAACGACAGTTTGTCAAGTTAAATTTAAAGGCGCCATTAACATCTTCATGTATGTACATGCGGCTTTCACATAACGAGCTTTAGTTCTCTAGTTGTGCACGTTTCGCAATTATTGACCATTAAACTGCAAAACGTGAACTGTGGTACAATCTTTTTGTAAATTTTATTTGCTTATCTTTAACGATTAAATATATCACGTTGCTCTCGAATAACAAAAGTGTGAAATACCATGCCAATCAAAAAACATATAGACATATATTTCAATAGAAAGAGTGACAATTTAGTTTCTTTTACTGCTACTTTAACAACACATTATGCACGTTTACCAGTTCTTCAAACATGACCATACTACAACAGTAAATAAAATAATTACTGCATATTGGCAAAATCACTGATCACACATTCACCTTAAAGGATTTGATAGTTTGCATAGAATGCAACGTTCTGAACAAGAAGCGATATCCTTCAGTACAACAACGGACATAAGCAAAAACAACAGGAATATCAACCATAGTTATAGCCACGCTTAATAATAATACCGACGATATTAAAAATAATGGAGCAACATATATAAATAATTGTGATAGCCATGTTTAATAAATAAATGCAAACATGCCAACGGCAAATGGCACTCACAGATAAAATATATATAGCTGTACTGTAACTGCAAAGTTTACGGAAGCAAATACCACTTAAATATTAAATAAAGCACATCTGCGGTTGCAATACTGTTAATAGAAATATACAGTGTAAAATAGAAACGTTTGCCATCTTGAAACATATATTTTTAAACGTCTGTCAATTGTCTGTGAATTATGTGATTCAATTGTTGAACTGCAGGAGAAAATCAGTTATTTAGTTGCGTGTTCACAGTTGTACAAAACATTTAATTATAAATACATGAATACATTTTTGATTATATCTTCAAAAGGTTTATGAATCACACAATTTGAAATCATTTAAAAAAATAAATAAATCAAGAATTATTTCAACAAATGCAATAAGGTTTGGTAGCCTAATATAACAATTAATTAACTATTTACACTTCTCGATATAACATTTTTTTTAATAACAACAAAAAATATGCATTTGTGACTAAATAACGTTTATGCCCTGAGATAAATGGATAAGCTGTAAAAGAGCCTAGCATAACTGACTGTGACCATTCAGGAGAGTGTGCACATCGCCTGAAGGATTTCCGATGTCACTGTTACGGTTTTATCCCCGTTGTATGTATCACGACACCACTTCGGGGTGCATAACATAGGACAGAGGATAGGCTCCCCAGTGGTAATGTTCTGATATCTTGACGCGGCATCGTGTTTCAGACAGGTTCCGACTTTTGAACAAATTTCGTCACAGGAAGTTGTCTTAGTTGAACAGTTGCAGTCTGCAAATACGTTTCTTAATATATATGTTTATACAAAGTATATGTATACTACGTTTGTAATATAGTATAACTTTGTTCATATCATAATATGTTTATAATTCATATAAAATCATTCATGTATTAATACATTAAACGTTTGTAAAGATCGTGATGCTAGTCTTGTGTATAAAAGATTAATTACATAGTAATTTTATTTTCTGCATTCCATTAAGGTTTTTGTTTTCAATACACACTCAATGACATATTTTATTAAACAGTCGTGGTCTGAGGCGTACCGGATGATCGATCTGAACACGGTGGCAGACGAAATTTGTCCTGCTTAGCAATGCCGCCTTCTTGGAGGAGAACGCNATGTCGTTTAACAGGTTGATATCAGTGTGTCATGATATATACCATTTAGTTGAAAGGTACTTAAAGTGGATGTTTGGCAAATATTAAAACATTGGTAAGATTAATAAACGTCAACAGTACAGGAATAACGAACTACTGACAAAGCTTACTTACAAGGCAAACTTAGCTTTAGTGTCTTGTCAAGAACAGCGTTCCCAGCTTTGTCGAAGAATTCAATCGTCAGAATCCCACGCAACGTACAGGTTACCGCAGGACCTTTGCATGTAATTGTCCCATCCGTTGCTTGAAGGGAGCAATTGACCTGAGATTAAACGATTGCACTGCCCATTATTTTTGCGTAGCCATATGTATAGTTTTATTACTATATGTATTTAACAATAACAAAGTACACTTGATGTTTATAAGGACATCTTTATCACCACCGAACACCGATAAGCCGTTCGCGCCGGATAACTGATAAAACGTAATAATATGTTTAGCTTTGTAAAATGCGAATGTTAACATATACCATAGCATCTGATAAGTAACAAATAGTCAGAAATCCGATATAACTAAAAAATCTCTAACATGCATTTGATGGATTGAGTTTTATTGAACAGTTGCTGTAATTCAATTGAAAGTTATATTCCAAGGAAAATATCCGAAAACTCGATCTAAAGAATATATTATACTGGAACCCTCAATTTGTATGTTATTTTATAAGTGTAAGAAGCAAAGTTATTTCTATATTGTGACTTATAGAATATTTTTAATTCATTATACATACATCAGTCGACCGTCGCTTTCAGTGCATGGACCACTCATTGCAAGTAACGCAACACATTATCAATCACAAGTTTGAACAGTTTTGATGCATAAATGGTTGTTTATTGTTAAATGAAACGGAATACATTCATTTGTTGTTTTGTCAGTATCATCACTTAAACTCCAGTGCCTTTGAATTGACCGCTATTAGGCGGCGACCTAAATTCCGTTGTTGTGTTGTGCGTTTGTTATTTACGTGTGTGTCGTGTCTAGTGCATTTGGTTTGAAAGTTGGTTCCTTGCAACAAATAAAGGACCGCGGGGTATAATAAGGTTTCTCTCCGGCTGGTGCAGCTGAAGTTTCACTTTATTTTTTTAGGAGTGTTCTGGCTATTTACACTATTTGTATCCTAAAATATTTGTATACGCAATGTAACATCCTTTTTCCTTAAATCGAAATACACTATGCCATTATGTATATTTGTGATGTTTTGGTTATGTTCAAGAGTATGTACTAATACAATAGACTTGACATCACATGACAATCTACATCTATCATCACGACGTCTACCATATTCACTTACTGGTAACTCCTTTTTATTCAGAAAGAATGACGTTCGACTGACGTTTATACCGTCTTCTCCTTCTGGAACCGTTACGTTGCAGCGAGTCTTCATCGGGTTAAACATCGTGTAATCTTCGAGGGAGCACGTGGCTTTATATACTTAAATATATAATTAAATTAATAAATATAAACCATAACATATACTTCATTATAATATTTTGTCATTAATATTGAATTATCGAGTAAAAGATTATGATTTAAAAACAAATAGTTTGTCAGTGAACATTTCTTTTTTTTTTTTTTTTTTTTTTTTCCATAAGGGAAANATTTGAAAATCCGATAGTACTTATAGATACGAGTTTTTGCTCAGACGACATTCACACATAATTATTGTACGTACGTCGCGAATCCGCTTCAAGCGATTCGTCGTCTCTCCATTCGGGCAGTCTGAGCACTAAAAGAAATTAAAGGAGGGTTATGGATTGATTTAGTCCACCGCATCTATGCACATTGGTACACATTCAAAAAAAGGCTCCTTATAGTCATACCTTCTAGAGAAGTTAGTCACAGTACATGTATATGATGTACGTCTTGAAAAAATAAAAGCTGCACTCAATATTTACGATAAAACATTTGGATTTCCAATAGCCGTCTTCCGATCAAAGTTAAAAAGGGTAAACATCTGTAAACTTAAACCTTATTTGTGCTACTGTTTATGATAGCTTGCGATGCATCTTGATGTTTTATAAGTTATGAAGTATTGGCAGTAGAACTACACGAACTAATGTGAATTTATAATGTTCTGGATTATATTCTATGCACGGTGGAATTAGGCACAAGTGTCCAAATTAGTTCATTAGTAGAGTAACATTGACTCTCACACTTTTGTTAATTAATAATTATGGTAGTTTGTGTAAGTACAAGCAAACAACATTGTTCTCTTTATTTATGTAAATTATATGTTCATGTGGATATCAATTACCGTACTCTTTTACTGACTAAGAACCTGTAAAAATAAGGTTTCTTATATCGTGATCTTCGTTATAAATTTGAATAATTCTGTACTTAATATATATTCAAAAACAATGTGTCCTTAAATGGTTAAAAGTAATGGGATATCACTCTCACACTTAAACAATGGTTGTAAACGTATCCGCAAATGTTATAAATCCGAGTGAATACTTAACAGATGCTTTTTTGTAACATTTGTTTTATCTAAATGAAAGCATGCGCTTATATTTAAACATACCTGTTTATTGTTGTTTTTTTTTCATCTTATAATGTTTCAGCTTTACAAATACCATTAACTAACTTGAGTTAAAAAATATAACGTCAAACGGGACTCAATTACGTCATAAAAAGATAAGATTTAGTTTCTGAGTGTGCAGATCATCTGGTGTGTAAAGTAAGTAAGTAAGTAAGTTGTTTATTATCGTGACATGTGCAATATAACAAAACATCATATTAAGATATATACAAATATGCTTTGCACCCGACCCGATGGGCCTATAAGTCACCAAAACAGAAGTTACCAGAAAACAGAATAGTAAATAAGAATATTTCAAAATATGTACAATAGCACCACCTACACTGGTGCATATGAATAATATATAACGAATATGAATATAAACGAAAAATTGTGTACAGGAATTAATGTCGATGGTATACTCATTAAAGACTATGCATAGATAACAGTTCGTCGTTTTAAATATGCTTTTACAATAAATTTAGCCAGTTTTCGCGGACATAAAGACATAAGTATATTAAGTTTACTAATAGAATTGTGGTTCGTCAGCTCAGGTGATATATCTGCCAAGTGTATGTGCCGTAGATCATTGTAAGTATCACATTCAAACAAAAAGTGTACTTCATCTTTTATACTATCAGCGTGGCACAATCTACAAGTCCTCTGTTCTAAAAAAATTCTTTGAAACAATTAAACATGTACGTTTGTAGGTACATCACGATAGTCATACATAGCCAAGCTATATAATTTTAGCATTTAAAAACCATAACTGCGGCTTCTTCCTTAATACATGACGATGCTCTGAATAGTAAACTATATAATGCTATGTCTCTAAAGCTTATTATTATCAACGAGGACATGTAGTTGATGGCCCGCTGTTGTTTAATTTCATTGTGCCCCAGAAAGCTCCAATTCGTTTGCTCTGGTTTGTTTGCAACCATTGAGTAGTTAAATGTGTTGAATTAAAATGCTTTTTAATTTGAAAAAATGTGATTCGATGAGGATAATTTGTATTCACACTTAAAATTGTTTTGTGAATACTTCTTGGTCGAGTGTGATGTTTTAACCCACAAAGTTTTTCATTTACCAGTCCAAGACGGTGACCTCAGTTAAATGTGTTCGTTTTTCGTGTGTGTAAGTTGTGTACTCCTGTTTGGTATCGTGTACATTTTTTCGTGGTTTCTTTTTTGCTGTAAGACTGAAGTTTCAGAGTGTGTATATTTTATTGAAAACAAACATGCAAAATGCAAAAGTTTGATAAGCATGGGCTTGTATTCACCACACATTTCTTAGAGTTAGGTCCGAGAATAAATCATATTTTTTTAACTAGAATATTCAAGAATTGCTTTGATTTTGAGTAAAACTTGCCATTAACAACAGCTATCTACAGAATTATTCATGTAGAACATTTGGTTAATGACAAAATCATCATTGGGAAGTTTGTATATATTCAAACGCTGGACGCATTTGTCTTGGTTATAAGTATATTCTTTATTCTTAAGTCTAAGAATGGGTCGTTGAATACGGGCCCTGATGCTTGTAACATCTATTTAATTTATGTCTAAAGTTCATAGCGTGTTAGCCTAACGTTTTTTTTTNAAATATTTGATACAAACCAATTTTATCCTTTTTTTATTCCTCATAGCAGATGTAATTTGCGTTGCGATATTTTAATAATAATCGCAATTTTCACAAATAATTTATATCAGAACGAACTAGCGAATTGTTCACACATGTATTATTATGATCGTGGTTGTAAACTCACTTCGGAAACAAAACTGTCACTTTGCACAGATGTGATAGACAGACTGCGTTCCGGGGACTGAAATGCAAAACGTTTTAAATGATAGTATTCTCTCTTTTGACAGTATGTACAGCCAATTTTAAACAAGTGCGTATGTAGCATTATACCAGTATGTTTATTTGTCATTACAGACAAGAAATGAACATGTTCCTTCAACCAAAAAGTATACTATAACTTAAACCATCAGACCTGTATATATCAAAATGCTTGTCANGCTTTATATTGATAAATTTAAACATTTGAACTAAAAATCTCCAGAAAAAAAACAAGAATACAATTTAAAAAAGGGAAAAAAGTAATTCTCAACAGGGCTCGAACCACTGACCCCTGGATTCCTGGAGTAAAAAGCTACCCGCCTAGACCACTCGACCACCCACGCTCATGTTTGTAGAGGACGTATTTTTTAGCTATATAAGCAATCCTCGTAGTTTCCCAAAATATCGTTTCGCGTCCTACGACGCTTTATCTGTTGGACTGGAAATGTTGTCCTCACTGTATACCCCAAATCCCCTTTCTACAGTAGTGCCATTGTGAATGCCAGTCCGAATGGTTTTGGTGGTTCTCTTTTTACATGTAATGTTAGTATGTATATAAACGCATACAAAAAATAATTGTGAAAATGAGTGATTCAAATGTGACGCACGCCTTATTCGTTGAAATTTTGCTAAAAAGAAGATATGGCAACATGGCTTATGCTGTGTGCAAAATAAATAAATACAAATATATCTACCATAAAAAAAGTTTTAATCTACTTTGTAACATAGGTACCCTACCTTAAAGCAAAATACACTTTTTCCCTTTTGTTTCTTGTGTGTGTGTTTTTACCCATATCTTTATGTACTTGTGTAATGCAATTCCTATTTGAAATTGACACTGTTTAAACAAATGTGTGTTTACACCAACCATCGTCTTTATAGATGCTATGTACCATTACTAAAATCGACAAAAATGTTAAACATATATACTCATTTTGTGTATTTTAAACAGTATATGCTTTATGCAAAATATGTTTTATGTTTATGATGGAAATACAAAATGGAATAACAAAAAATAAATAAATACAATCTTGTAGATTAAAAAGCTTATTCACGAAAAACAACTCTCTTTCAAAACTTTAATTTAACCTGTCGCATATTGTAGATGCAATTAGCAATGAAACGAAGACATACTGGTATATTGTGGTAAAAGTATTTACGATAATCTAAGATTACGAGTAATCCCGCTTTTATACAAACTCTTTGCTGTGTGTTTTTGCCGTTTGTAAAAATACACGCACATGCAGGTGTAAATACGCAATCTCTTACACGACCGTTCCATTACATTCACAACTGTTTTGGGCTCGGAAAGTAGTCCACCCCAAGTCAAGTGATTTAAAGTCACATGACTATATAATTCAAAATGGAGACCCCCATTAAATGAAAATAAAAGAATATTCAAAGCTTTCTGTTTCCAAAATAAGGCAAGTGAATTTAACGAATCGGACGATACTTTGAAGAAGCAAGCTTTTGTTAATGAAAACATGAGGATTGAACAAACCTACGATTTTTTTATTTGACTGAAGACTTCAGCAACTAAATACAGTTGTTGAATGTTCTTGAATAAAAACTGAAAGCGGTCCATGTGTACCGCGACGAGTAACATATGTGAAGCTCCCTCTTCAACTACTAAGTTTGCGAATATTGGGCTCCAGAATGCCATTCCAGTCCATCTTACATCACTCATTTCAATCAACTTCCACTTCAGCCTACAAATTGCTTTATTTTCGCGTTTGCATTACATTCCGGTGTCTTGTCCACTAACGCTTAAAAACAACATTATTATAATTATTACATTTCATAAGCAACCTTACAATATTTTCATGCATATAGTCATTTGCATGCGCAAAAAGGAATTTGTAAATGATAAATACATAAAATTGTGTCAATCGAAAAATCTTGCAATGATGTACTCGACAAAACGATATTATAAACACATATTTTTTGGTGTATACTAGGGCTGTGACGGGTACCCGAAATATCCGATGACATCGGTTCCAACTTCAGATTCGCGGGTACGGATACACCCCTGGAAATTTCGGTTCAGAATATTAATTTTCATCGTTGTATGTAACCTAGCGCTGTTTTCACGAGTATTGTTTTTTTAACACCGACTGGTTCTGTTTAAAAGATTAAAGGTACGTATAAAAGTAGATATGTATAAACGAGTGACAGTCAAATAGCAGATCATTCAGGATCCTTCGGCTTTTATTGAATAAAGTACCTATTGTCGCGACATGTCGGGTCGAAAAATGTTGATATGCTATTTTTGTGTGAAAACAAACTTCAAACTGTATGAACAATGAACAGTGAAGTGTATGTTAAGTTGTTAACGAGCAAACTATTAAGTGAATGAGTGTTAAGGTTTCGTTCTATTTTGACATTGCTAATTTGCTATACAATGTTAAAATATATTTTTATTAGTGCTGTATTGATTCTTGATTTCCTCTTGTGTAGTTAATCTTTATCTAGTTGTTATTCTCCAGCTCTTAAGGTTTCTTACTTTCTTGTATTATGATATAATCTGTTTAGACCAACTAAAAAGTTAAACATATGTCAACAACCAGAATATCATTTCAAGTTGAAGAGTCATACATTGAACTGTTTGTGAATTGTTGTTTTTTTTGCAGAAAAAAAGATGTTAAACGAGAACTGTGTTATGTTTTTTGTTATAAATGTTTTTTTTTAAGTCAAATTATACTTCTAAAACATTGATTTCTTTAATTTAGACAGAAAATTATCATTTTCTCTTATCTGAGGGATCCGGATCCGAAAAACTGCAAGAAACCTTATTTGGATTCGGATTCGGATCCGAACATTTTTTTTGGATTCGTCACAGCCCTAGTGTATACGCATGATAAATGATCATAATTATTATGTAATTATTTGGATTTACAGACGATAACTTCTTCCGGTCCATATATCATCGAAGTTAATCAATCCCGTGCATAAACATTTTGAAAGTATAAGGCTTGTTATAATTATTTACCCAAGGTTAAAAAAAAATCAAATCAAATCTCCAAGTACGATAAGTGTGTTTTATGTTGTAACTCGACACCCGTCACTCGTTAAGTTGTCATTGTTTACCTAGTGGTTTGTTAACCCTTTTAGCGCTGGAACCGAATTTTAAAGGCCTTTTCAAACAGTTTGGATCCAGATGAGACGCCACAGAACGTGGCGTCTCATCAGGATCCAAACTGTTTGCTATTCTGATAGTATTCTTTGAAAACAAATCGAAGATAATGCTAGTTTTTAAAATTCAGCAGACGACATTTTAGCAGACGACAAATTTCCCAGCATGCAAATGGTTAAGCTATCAGATCGATATTGCACGTTGTTGATATTTAATCTAACTTCCGCATGTGATCGTTTTTCAATTCATACATTGAGCGTGATTGCTTTATCCTACTAAGTCAACATTAATTAGCTACATATTCAGCTAACAAATCGAAGTTGTCGATAAACATGTACCATATCATTGTCTGAATAAAGATAAACGAACCAACACCCGATCTTGGAAAAGGCAAAATATCTACTTTTAATTTTATTTTACTGCCTTGAAAATAGTTCTCAAAGTTTTATCTGACGAACATATATTGTGTGTTATACATGAACATACAGGTTATTGAAAAAGGACGGTTTAGATTAAAGCATTGAGCTCTTAACTATCTTCTCGAGTCATGATAATGCCATCCTCAACTGGAGGGTACCATAAAGACTCATCAACGTGTTGGTGAACCGCCGAATACCGATTTAACATATATCAATTCTTTTTAGATATGTATCCTGAGTTTCCACAGCTAATGACTTGACTGTTTTGTCGCTCAGTCGATTTAAAACACTTCATATTATTCCGCATTCATTCGGAAAAATCGTCCACCCAAATATACTAAGAACACCATATTTTGTCGTTTATAGCAATACTTTATCTACCAATACCTCATATAGTGAAATGTGTTACTTTCTCTCATTTTAAATGACAACACATATCAGCATTTACACAAACACATGATTACCGAAAGAACACGAATAAAATGAATCACACGATTTGTGATTTGTATCCAGAGCTTCTTCAACGAATATCTATGATTACATGTGTTCCTAGTCCGATTTAAAAGCGTGTATGCCGCATTTCACAGGACACATACGTCCTTATGAGCCCAATCAATTGTACATCGTTATATAGGATATATTTGTTTCGATTCCCCGCAAATCTATAGAAATACCACCCTAAAATGTATCTACACACATGCTCCGTTATATGCCATCTACAAATAACCCGGAACATTAATAGCTTGTATTTTGAGAGTGTCCTCGGAGGCTATTTACAGTGTATTCAATAACCCTTCTCAACCAATAGAAAACTCTTATTCTGCTTTAAAACAGAGCATGCTAATCAAGCCCATATTAATTCAAACTGAACATGCGATATGCAAATTATCGAACAACCCAGGATAGTCATCACACGTAAATAGCATGCACTGGTTTCCCACAAATGATTCCGTTTAAGGTGTGACTCCGCGTTTTGTTTATGTAAACACTTAACTCGATAAATTTATCCATACCCTGTGATATCCTATTTCAAACGAAAGAGTGCATAAAGAATTCGTTGTTGAACTGCATTACGCTATATACACTAGGGATGAACAAAAAGTGTCAAATAACCACAAACATCCGTCTCAAGGTAAGTTAATTGTGAACATCTATTATGTTGTTCTATTTATTGACATAACAATTAGCGCAGNTTCGGATTCGGATCCGAACATTTTTTTTGGATTCGTCACAGCCCTAGTGTATACGCATGATAAATGATCATAATTATTATGTAATTATTTGGATTTACAGACGATAACTTCTTCCGGTCCATATATCATCGAAGTTAATCAATCCCGTGCATAAACATTTTGAAAGTATAAGGCTTGTTATAATTATTTACCCAAGGTTAAAAAAAAATCAAATCAAATCTCCAAGTACGATAAGTGTGTTTTATGTTGTAACTCGACACCCGTCACTCGTTAAGTTGTCATTGTTTACCTAGTGGTTTGTTAACCCTTTTAGCGCTGGAACCGAATTTTAAAGGCCTTTTCAAACAGTTTGGATCCAGATGAGACGCCACAGAACGTGGCGTCTCATCAGGATCCAAACTGTTTGCTATTCTGATAGTATTCTTTGAAAACAAATCGAAGATAATGCTAGTTTTTAAAATTCAGCAGACGACATTTTAGCAGACGACAAATTTCCCAGCATGCAAATGGTTAAGCTATCAGATCGATATTGCACGTTGTTGATATTTAATCTAACTTCCGCATGTGATCGTTTTTCAATTCATACATTGAGCGTGATTGCTTTATCCTACTAAGTCAACATTAATTAGCTACATATTCAGCTAACAAATCGAAGTTGTCGATAAACATGTACCATATCATTGTCTGAATAAAGATAAACGAACCAACACCCGATCTTGGAAAAGGCAAAATATCTACTTTTAATTTTATTTTACTGCCTTGAAAATAGTTCTCAAAGTTTTATCTGACGAACATATATTGTGTGTTATACATGAACATACAGGTTATTGAAAAAGGACGGTTTAGATTAAAGCATTGAGCTCTTAACTATCTTCTCGAGTCATGATAATGCCATCCTCAACTGGAGGGTACCATAAAGACTCATCAACGTGTTGGTGAACCGCCGAATACCGATTTAACATATATCAATTCTTTTTAGATATGTATCCTGAGTTTCCACAGCTAATGACTTGACTGTTTTGTCGCTCAGTCGATTTAAAACACTTCATATTATTCCGCATTCATTCGGAAAAATCGTCCACCCAAATATACTAAGAACACCATATTTTGTCGTTTATAGCAATACTTTATCTACCAATACCTCATATAGTGAAATGTGTTACTTTCTCTCATTTTAAATGACAACACATATCAGCATTTACACAAACACATGATTACCGAAAGAACACGAATAAAATGAATCACACGATTTGTGATTTGTATCCAGAGCTTCTTCAACGAATATCTATGATTACATGTGTTCCTAGTCCGATTTAAAAGCGTGTATGCCGCATTTCACAGGACACATACGTCCTTATGAGCCCAATCAATTGTACATCGTTATATAGGATATATTTGTTTCGATTCCCCGCAAATCTATAGAAATACCACCCTAAAATGTATCTACACACATGCTCCGTTATATGCCATCTACAAATAACCCGGAACATTAATAGCTTGTATTTTGAGAGTGTCCTCGGAGGCTATTTACAGTGTATTCAATAACCCTTCTCAACCAATAGAAAACTCTTATTCTGCTTTAAAACAGAGCATGCTAATCAAGCCCATATTAATTCAAACTGAACATGCGATATGCAAATTATCGAACAACCCAGGATAGTCATCACACGTAAATAGCATGCACTGGTTTCCCACAAATGATTCCGTTTAAGGTGTGACTCCGCGTTTTGTTTATGTAAACACTTAACTCGATAAATTTATCCATACCCTGTGATATCCTATTTCAAACGAAAGAGTGCATAAAGAATTCGTTGTTGAACTGCATTACGCTATATACACTAGGGATGAACAAAAAGTGTCAAATAACCACAAACATCCGTCTCAAGGTAAGTTAATTGTGAACATCTATTATGTTGTTCTATTTATTGACATAACAATTAGCGCAGAACGGATGCATTGATTTCGGTTTCTTTGCGTGTAACAACAAATAGAATACTTACAAATAAAATACATTGAACGGACAATTCCGCTCCAAATTTGACTCTTACGTTCATTGTTAGGTCACGTAATATGTTTTGTTCCTCCCGAGTACTTTTCGACACCGGCTATGTTAGCCTGTTTATCGTTAATATTTATAATAAAAACACACTCACAGAAAAGAGCTATATTCATATCACATTCTGCTTTTACATTGTTAAGTTGCTATTTAAACAGAATTTTCACCAACACAAGAAAGCAATGACGCACTAAACAAAGTATGTGTGTGTAAGATTATGTTTGATCAAATAATATATCATTGAATCTGTGTAGCAGGTTCTAGTTTAACTGTTTACCGGTACAGACCGTTTTGCTAATTTACAGAGGATATATCAATGCAACATCGTATTTCATTTCGTAAATATACATATGCATAATACTTCCCGAGTGTAATAGCCACATGTGTTAAATGCCCGCAAATAAAACATGACAACAACAAACAAAAACAATAACTTCCAATAAACATGTGTAACAGTATGGACGATACTTAAAGAAATGAACTATATACATGAATGAACAGTGGTAATAATTATGAATAATACATATACACAAAAGACAGTTAATGGCATGTATAGATCAAATATATAGCTCTCATTAAAATGAAAAGTCTGCTGGAGCAAATAAGAGCAAACTATTGTTCTATCTTTTGCAATTATGTTGATAAAATATGTTTGCTGTAAAATGCAGATGCCTATCTTGATACAAATTGTTTTTGTTAGTTGTCTTTGCATACGTTTGCTTTATTATTATGAGCACCATTACGTGGTTTGATGCAGGAGATAATCTGGTATAAAGGTTCTTGGTCATATTTGTACACATTATACAAAAAGCATGTTTCAATGACTGCTTCACTTCAGACACAGAACATTTTTGGACTTACGATGTTAGCTTCATACATATGCAAACACTAATAAACAATGTGTTCAAAACACCATATATTGACACACGCACAATATGATATGGCAGCCTAAAATAGCAATAAATAAACATTAAACATTTAAATTTCACAAAATAACATTAATACAAAATAAATTCCTGAGTGAGATCAATAACTCCTTGGTGTGAAAGAGTCTCAAAAAACGGATTGTGTCCTTTCATGAGTTCTTGCACATGGCTTGTAGGATATGCGTAGTCACTGTCTCAGTTTTATCATCATTGAATGTATCACGACACCACTTCGGGGTGCATAACTCTGGACAAATATGCCAATAGGGATGATCATTTCGCGTGGGAATGTTCTGATATCGCGATGAGGCGTCATGTTTCAGACAGGTTTCGAATATTGTACAATATTCGCCACAGGAAATTGGATTAGCTGAACAGTTGCAATCTGTAAATGTGCTTCTATATACATTTCGTATTCTTGATCTATATCTTATTGTGAATATTTAATAATCTTGTTTTAATCGTTATATAAATATAAATTTAAAAAAGAGCATTTGAATCATTATGTGTTAACAGATTCTGTATTCACTTAAATTTCCATTAGATACAGACTAGTTGTCATATAATATTAAACGGCAATAATGTGTATGTATACCGGGTGATCTAGCAGAACACACTGGTAGAAGAAACTTTTCTTGCTTCACAACATCTTTTTGAAGAAGAGCACACGAAATGTCCATACCGCGTTGTTGGCGTATCACATCCTCATCGACTTTAAACACGCAACTCTTGTTATACCCTCCGTCGGTAACCGATGTGTTGATGCAAACAGTCGCGTCCTCTATAAGAGCCCAATATTCATTAACATGATTAACAATTACTTTTAACGTGTTATACATTGGATTAATATGCTTAAATATCCGCAGTCAAGAAGAATATATCTCATGTTAGAAAAGAAAATAGCTGCTATATTAACCTTCAGTTAGATGTCGATTTCCACCGACGTAAAGGGCCATAGTATACGTATCGCATGATAACGTCACTGCACAAGTAAAGTTGAAGTTTGACGCCAGATTTGTACCATTTTGTTCATAGACTTGAACTACACTTGTCGCCACGGAATGACCTAAATAAAAATAAATGTTATAATGCTCATTTGATTTATTGTTCAAACTTATGATTAATTTCTATACGAATTCATATTATATTTATTATACAGTCTGTTATCAGAAAACATTCGCCTACACCTTGTAATCGAGAGCAGATCCTAAGTGGATAACGGATACATTAGTATGTACATTGAATGTTCTAAGGTTAACCAGTAATATGTATATGAAACTGAACATGAATCATAAAATAATGGATAAGGAATACTTACTGGGCGAACCTAAATTAATTAGTGGTTTGTCCAGGACATCATTTCCAGCATTGTCAAAGAATGCAATAGAGAGAGTTCCGCGGATCTGACAGGTTACAAGCGGCCCTTGGCAAGTAATAACCCCATCCGTGGCTTGATAGGAGCAGTTGACCTGAGATCGAAATGATGGAACTAACAATAATTGTATTTATATAATGCGTATATATAGTTGTGTTATAATAGGTATTTGAACCCATTAGAACAAGAAGATTGTTTTTTAATAACAACTGTTTACTGATAATCCGCAATTAAATCAGTTTAGATAGAATATTTAGAAATCCCTCTGTTGTAGACTCTAATATACAAAAAATGGGCATGTGTAATACTTTTTAAAAACTTATTAAAAATAACATAAACGCATAATAAGCCACCATCTACACGACTTCTACAAAGTTCACATACTGGTATCACGTCGCCGCTATCGAGAGAGAATGATGTTCGGCTGATGTCAATACCGGCGTCTTTTTCTGCCGGAACCTTTACGTTGCAATGAAACTTTATCGGTTTCCACATCGTGTAATCGACGAGAACGCACGTGGCTTTATATAAAAATGTGACATTTTGTATTAAAACAATCCCTCAAAAATATGATTAATTGGTAATGTTTTCTCACGAATATAGTACCAAAAGGCAAAAAAATGACAATGAGTGTGATTTAAACATATCGTTTTCCTATTCTGCTAATATGAAGTTTTGTAAAAATGTTCTTGTACACAGTGCCATGGTTATTAAACATTACAATATTACTGGAAAACAACCGTAGAAGAATAAAAGTATTTAAATAATTTCTGTGCAATAATAGATTATTTTGACAAACATTATCGCAGCTTTGCGTCCTATTTGTTTAGCCAAACGCTTAACACTACATCTGTCATATAGATGCAACCATAACACTATGCTTATTCCGCTTATTTCGAGGCTCGTCTGATCACATTTCTACCAACGAATTAACTTAAGATGTAGTCGTTTGGGCATGTAATATTGTATTTTATTTGCGAATGTCTTTTTTTTCTCTAGTTGCTAGTTGATGCAAAAGCAAAAACTAAAACAACTGAGCTTACCTTTTGCGCTGATGAGTTTTCACAAAGAACAACACATTTAAAAAACATTATTTTGTCAGTATAATGACTGCACTAGCTTATAATTACCGTATTTACAATACTGGGACATATATTAAACATTTTAAACATGGTCAATTTTTTCAATCTGTGAAAATGTAAATTTTAAATTTGAGACCTACCTGTGTACTTTGGGTTGTTCTCTGTAAATACAAAAACAAATCACTGATTATTAATTATTATTTTTAATTCAATTTCAAATTTATTTAATATTGTTTATTGTAAATATATTCCACAGAAAATATATTAATTGCAACACAATAGCATATATAAATTATTGCGTTAATTAGTCAATAAAAAGACATTACTTGATACAAAAGAGTACATTTATGAAACTGTGTTTATTTATGAGTAAGACAAAGCTAAACAGACCTTGCAGTTCGGGTTGCACCGTAAGCACGATAGTTACAATTATTGCGGCCACAACACCCGCTCCCAGGACTCCAACGAACACCCATGCAATCTACAATTCAAACAATACATGTACATGTGCAATGACTTACGTTCGGCATGTAAGTGGAATATCTTACAGTTTGCTTCTTAAGTCTTAGGTACACAATTTTGTATTTTTTTCGAATATTTTGTAAAGCGCTGAGAATTTGTGCTTACAAGATTCAGTACACGTCATGATCACGCTGTGTAATTATGCAATTTCGTGTTTTTCTCCCATCGTGATTTTAGGTGATATAAACCTTAAATATCTTCAAAACACTCTTTAACTATATGTGAACAGTCAGGGCAGGGCACTAATAAATCTTAATAATGCTTGGTTGGAACATAAATCACAATGATATCTTGGCCGAGTTCGAGACAATGTCGTTTGGGCAAAAAAAAGTAGGTCAAAAGATTAAAAAAGCTTGCGAGCACTACATGTATATAATTGAAAACCTCATTTTAACATAGTCGTAAATAAAACAAAGCCTTAATATGTGTATAAAACTGGGCATAATGTTTAACAATAAAGACATATTATATTCGAAAAGACGAATTAACTTATATTAATATATACGAGAGAATTGTTAAGTAAATATGTAACATTACAAGTGAATTTGATTTCATGAATGCTTGAATCCTCGCCACAGGCTGCATGCTTTCCGGGTCCTTTAAGTAAAATGTAAAACGTGATAGTATAATGTCAGTCCAGTGTAAAAATGCATATTGACAAACAATAAATATGGTACCAATATAGCTTTCATATTCTCCAGAAAGAAAATAAGATTGCAAATTGAACGAAATTACGAATTCAAGTAGAAGTCCATACAAAAAATGTAAAAAATGTTCAGTAAAACTAAATAAACGTATTAATATTTATAATGCACTTTATTTTCTCTATACGCTGACCAATTACACGTGGTCCTTAAAAGTATGTTACGAAAACATTGAGCTTTAAACTTCTGTAAATTACGAAACACGCATTTTAAGAAAATATATGTTTCGATTTTCAGGTATTATGTTATCAGATTGGATTGATAAGACAAATTTGTCCGAAGATATACGGTTGATGTCGTCAACTAAAATTTAACTAACATAGCTTGTCCCGATACATATTCACTTTTATTAATATTTTGGATTGTAAAACACTTATAGTTAACTTTTGTTCATGAACACGTCGTTCATTTAGTCTTATTATTCAAACGGCTTATGTTAAATTTAAACCCTCAAATTCCACTTTCGTATTCGCATAGCTCGTTCCATAAATACAAAATACTTCACTTCGGCGACGTGATACCAGTATGTGAAATACTTCGACGATATGCAATAAGCCATTATTTTACACTTAATCTGTGTTTACCATCAATCGGTTTGTTTGCAGTTTATATTGATTTTTATTCAATAAGTTACGAAATGCATCGCGTTTATAAATTTCGATTCCTGAATACTCATGTTATCATTGTTCAAACAGCAAACTGCAGAAACAAATCGTTGTTTGACATAATTAAAACACGGTTTATACTGCCGAATCCGACATTACTAAAATAACAGTGACAGACCTAAAGTAACGACTCTTAGACTATAGAAACACATATAAACACGCCAAATTTATTTATCATTAAAAACGTAACTCATATTTGAAATTTAAACCGACTCTGATGGAGTGGTCGATTTATCGGGACTCTAGATAACATTGTATAAGCTCAATTGTCTCAAAAAAGTAAAACTTAACATGTAATATGTTTTAGTTTTACGAGTATCTGACGAAGAAAAAAAACATATATACACATATACATGTACATATAGACTTATTCACAAATAAATTGTTATCACCAACGCGATTTATATATTCATGAACATATAGTTCATATTGATATTTTATAAAAACTTGACCTACCATGTGTGGCATGATAGTGCTTCTCACGACAAAGAAGTCACATGGAAACATCACCGCACTAACACGAACATAATTCAGTATACTTTGACGCTTTGTCCAGTTTTCACAGTAAATTAATGCCAGGTAAAATGGGTTAATTCAACGACTTAAAAGTTTACCTTTCATATATAAGCACAAAAACACATGTCCGTATTAACACAAACACACAAACATCGCTATATTTTTTTTATATTTTTTTTTTAAATAGTTCCTAAATGAAATCCTGTGCGGTATTGCATTACTCAACTACAAAAAATGTTGAGACATTTAGTATAAAATCACAAATAAACATCAACACGAATTTACTCCGACGAAATGAACAAACACTATGTGTGTGTATTCACTATTATCTTGAAGAATATAAGAACTTTTTATGACGATTAAACAAATAAATAGCGTGTGTCCCGTTTTAAGAATGAAACATGCTATTCGTAAGACATTTGAATTAATACTGCAACTGTGAAAGATATTAGATTGCACAGGTATGACTCAGTGGTTTCCCAGTTTATATTTAAATCTATGTAATCCCATTACGTTTTGTTACTATTTATGAATAGCGCGCAATTTCTAAAAATCAGATATCGATTGAAATTTATCGATTACTTCCGGGTGCATTACAAAAACAGCATTTAAATAAACTGCAAGGAATGATACGGGTATTTTCAATAACAATGGATTGTTGCAACGCGTAAATATTTGTACTGTCGATATGGTACATGCACATACATACTTGACTTCATAGGTGTGGATAGATAAAGAAAACTTCATAAACTGGTCTACACGAGATTTATGATTATGCATTTCGTTCTCATTACATACACCACGTACCGAAAAAGCTTCATTCATATCTGCCGCACTCAAGTGGCCATTAAGTATTAACATAACAAAAAAACAAACAAAAAACAAGAAAACGTCACAAGAAAACGATTACGTACATTGAGACCCCCCCCACGTAACAAAATTACTGAAGTTGTCTTTCTCTTGTTTCCAAATGTCTTAATCTTGTTTTTAGGGACTTGTTAACATATTGTCGAATTTTTTAAAAGTGTCTTGTAATATGTTTACTAACAAATAAATATTTTTTAATAATCTTTACTAATTATAATAGCAAGAAAAAAAGTTAAATAACAAAAATATGGCATGGATTCGAACCCGGGACCTCTAGAAGCAAAAGATAATGCTCTACCACTGCGCCGCACAGGCTTTAGTTATATTAACCAAACATAATTGCTATTCTTGTAGTTAGCGTATTTTCCAAATTATCGAGAAAAAGCTTCTTTAAATAACCGATTTCGGATGATGATTATCCCTTACTAAACCAATACTGTTAACAATTTTCCTAGTCAGGGATGTTATTTTGCTTGTGTAAACATGATGCATTCATTCTGTTTTTGAATATATGACACTTAATTTAACAACACCGCCAGATCAAATAACTGTTTTAGTTAATCGATTTGGAAAGTACGGAATCCGGATAGTGCCATCTATAATCTCGCCGGTTTTTTTATCAAGGGCGACACAAGACACACAAAGCGATACTCGATATTTTGCGCGACAGTCGCGGCGAGGCACGATATTTTGCGCGACAGTCGCCTATTTTGCGCGACAGTCGCCTATTTTGCGCGACTGTAGCGCAAAATATCGTGCGTCCGGAATCCGTATATTGCCATCTATAATCTCGTCCTTCTTTCATCAAGGGCGACACACGACACGCGAAGCGATACACGAAATTTTGCGCGACAGTCGCGGCGGCGCACGATAGTTTGCGCGACAGTCGCCTATTTTGCGGGACAGTCGCCTAATTTGCGCGTCTGTCGCGAAAAATATCGGGTATCGCTTCGTGTGTCGTGTATCTCCCTTGATGAAAGAATGGCTAGATTATAGATGGCACTATCCGGATTCCGGACGCACGATATTTTGCGCGACAGTCGCGCAAAATAGGCGACTGTCGCGCAAAATATTGCAGTGTCGTGTGTCGCCCGTGATGAAAGACAGGCGAGATTAAAGATGGCACTATCCGGATTCCGTAGGAAAGTTACCGCGGTGAGTATTTTGTTTCACTCCCTCATAGTTGTCTTTATATAAAGTCACACAATGTTTCGTGGTGTCATTAACGGATATTATGACTCCTCGTCAAAGTATGTGGATGCAGAAACATCTTGAATAAAGTATTAGGATAACTCCGAAGGTCCGTTTTTGCACGACGAGGCACATTAATATGTGCGAAATAGCGCTTAAAGGGTTAGTGAAACTCCAGTGACTTACTAAGTTTATATGTGATTTTTGCATAGGAATAGCTACCAAATGTTCAAAAGAGTAAACCTTTTCTCACGTGCACATATAGTTATTATTGAATTAAACTCACGGGTTGTCAGTTTGAAGTAGGCATTTATTAAAAAATTCTCCGCAAGATTGTTACACCCGCAATTCCAACATTTGTCTTCTCTTCTTACATATTATTATTTATCACATGCCTTACCCTGTTTCCCATGTAATATAACCATTACATATATTTTTATATTACACATATGTAATATACTTTTTAAGCGTTTTCATTGGCTTATTTTTCGTTTATTGACCAATCGCATTTTGTTATTTTGCTGGAATGACGTTGCAACGTCAAATGACGTCACGAAATGTAAACAACATTCGGGATCTATCATTATGTTTGCGTAAATATTTATTTAATTTGCTCATTTAAAAGCATGTGATAAAAAAGATCTGACACTCGTTGTCATATCATACCATATTTTATTAAAAAGCTCGCCAAAGGCTCGCTTACTAACAAAATTCCTGTACTCGTTTTATAAAATATGGTATGATATGACAACTCATGCCAGATCCTATATATATGCACCAAGTCGCTGGCCAAAAATGAGTTTTCTGATACAGTTGACCACTAAAGCATTATGATGATTAAAATGGGACCAGATGTTTTATTATTTAGAAGTTGCAGCTACGAAGGCATCACACAAAGTGTATGTAATAATCATGTGTATCAATAAAATAAACACAAGCTTAACGTTTAAAACAAAACATTAATAGACAGCTTGTTTGTAAAACTTGTATTTAACATGGCGCATATATAATATTCAATCGAGTAAGGAAAGGCTAAGGTACTAGTCTACTCAGGTAAACTATGATAATCAGAGTTATCTCGCTTTCATAAATCCATTGTTGTGTATCGTTCGTGCTCTAAAGATATAAAGATGCAGATGTTCATATAATTACATTCAGAAACTTCTTATGATTTCCGTTGTATGAAAATTGACCCTAAACTACGTTGTTTGATTTCTATTGCCTGAAGAATGGAACAGTCAGCTACACTCTGTGGTGTCGGTGTGTGTTGAACAATTACACGTTTGTGTGTTTGTTTTGTATATATTATTTACACGTGTATATAATTAAATATGTGATTTTATATTGTTACTATGTTGAAGACACACAGGGATGGGTAGAGCCTAATGTGCATGATCACGGTGTTATATATAGCAAAACAGCCAGTAAATGGAAAACGCGAATAATCGTAGTATGAATGCTTATTTATTTTTCTCTCTAACACATCCGAATACAGTCAACCATCGTATTGGGGTGTTGTTATGTGTTGTCTCCACGGGTACGCGGCGCTCTCAACTAGGCTATAAAGTTAACGCCAAAGTGTTTTCTCTCTGAGAATTCCGAATACCGTCAACCATCGAGCCGGGGACCTGCTTTCTGTTTTCTTAGGTGAACGCGGAGTTCTCACCACCTCCTTTGTGTTTAAACTGCGTTTATACTGCGAACTCTTGGATAGCACGCGGCGTTTACCGGCATTGTCATTGACATGTCGTCTGGCACTCAACTGTCACCTTATAGTTTAATTACGACTGCACTGCGATCAAAAACGCGACAGCGTCTTTATAAGAGCAGTAGGGTCGCCGCAGAGCCTCTGGGCGTCTATGAATAAATATTTTTCGTTTTTACGGCGACTCTAGTACGACTGAAGTTCGCCAAACTCATGTTCTTCGAATTTCTATCGGGTTGCTGATATGTGTATGGCATCCTCAGGGATCGCCGACCTCGGCTTATATAACCCGGACTGGCGTTTTCACTGCGTTCATACAGCGACCCAAGGCGAGGTGGGATCGCATAGGACGCCGTAAGATCTTCTTGACAAGGCATAAAGACGGCGTCCGACCGCCAAGAACGCCGATGGTTGCGACCTTAAAATATGGCGACTACTTTGGACATGTTCAAATTAAGCACCGATGCTCTGCGTTCTTAATGCGTCCTAGCTAGAACTTTGTAGGAACATCCTGAGGACGCCAGAGACAGAGAAGCAACGCAATGCAAACGCCAAGGTCGCAATGGTGTCGAAGTAGACACGCCGATAACGAAGTATGGTCGCCTTGATGACACCGATGGTAAAGTTGGTATATCAATAATATTTTGTGCGGATCGACAGATACCAAACCGGAAGTAGAGCAAAAAACTTGTCAAGAGCTCAACCCTGACGACATCTACCTTTCTGTTATGCTTGTTTGAAAATATATTTGTTTAAAGAGTTATGGGCACCATCTGAGCCCATCCACAATAGTTACTTCGCCTTGTTCGTTCAGGTCGCTCCTGACCTGCTTTCATGTTTTGCCTTGATTGGGATATCTATACGTGTAGTACTGTAAGAAGACTATGTTCACATCCTTGAGCATCTCTCAGCAGATGGTTTTGCAGCCCTTTTTGATTTTCCCCGCCTGCGACCTTAAGAATTAGGTATGACGCGGATCTAGTGAAATTAATTTAAGCCCCTATAACGCTCAAAATCGACGAATATTTCGTATATTTTACGAAATAGTTTACAAAATATTCGTTGATTTTGAGCGTTATAAGGCTTTAAAATAAAATGAAGTCTTCACAACGTAATACACTTTTCTGGATATACTCCTCATTTTTATACACGTACTGCGGACGCTGCATGAAAGTAATGCAGTTGCAGTGCAAACTCTAGGTAGCGTCGTAGTGGACACCCCAAGAATGTAGTGCGGACGTCGTGACGTCGCCGATGATTGCCACGTGACCGCTCAGTAATTGCATTCTGAACGCTGTGAAAATGCTTAGGAGGTGGTGGAGGCGCCGCGTTTAGGTCAATAAAACAGACAGTATGATCCCCGGTGCGATTGTTGACGGTTATTGGTTTTCTTTGAGACAAAAATCGTTGGCGTTTTTACTACAACTATCGAAGAGTTCCAAAACTGACTGTTTTGTGAGGACTCTTGTCCCGTGTGACGGGTCTACTATTTTAAACACGTCCAAACCAGCCGCCGTTATGTAGCCAACCTTGGCGTTTCCACGAATCCTCTACTGCGTCCTTGACGAATTGCGACAGCGCAAAACTTGACGCTATTGCTAAACATATTGAAACATCACCTGTCGTCGATGAACTGTTAATTTGAATCGCCATTGTAGAACGCGTGTTTGGTAAATATGATACAAAACACGTGTTGCACCTGTGATAATGTCAATTTTTGCTGGTAAAAAAAATATATGTTTTAGTCAATGTGAGTTACAGCTAAATTATAATAATTAATTAAAAGCATGTATTTATCGGAAAGTCAATAAACACACTCTTAAAGAAATCGATAAATAAGCCATTGGATCAATACATATAACATGTATACATTCACACAATTCATCATCATTCGAAGTATGTAGTGAATGCTTGGCTAAATTGTTCGCACCGTGAATCATGTTGTATTCTGCTTTGTACATGTTTAGGAATTCGTATCCTCCTATAATCTTTTACCAAATCCTTTAACTCATTTTATTTGGTCAAGAACATAACCACTATAGACCGAGGTCGTTCTCACCCGAATTGTATTTATGATATCTGTTTTCTCAGTTCGATTCATACATCACTTAAATAAAGCTTTTCTTATCATCTTATCTTATCACTTGTTATGACTTAGAACGGTATATATACGTTTTACGTGCAGAATGAGCTTAACAGCTGAGGTGACTTATAGGTCCAATGGGCCGGTTGCTTATTTTATATGTATATATTATTGATTGTATTATATGAAATGCACATGTCACTATAATAAACTATTAACTTACTGTATTGGTAAGGCTACAAGAAAAGTGCTGCCATTATGTGTATGTTTGCACATGTAATCCATCACTTAACGGACCATATTTCTGATGTTACAAATGCATGCCGCTATTTGTTTTTAATTTAGTCGAAGTGGCAAGTCTTTCTTATTACTCAATTTACACGTGTGCTAATAACGGGGAAATAACTATACAACGTGGATATATAGAATATTTCAATTCATATATCTATGGTATTTATAGATACAGTAGTACTGTACTAAATATTAACGTGTTAATTTTAATACGTAGTGGTTACATCGGGAAACAAAAACCGATCACGTGGGCGAATTATCAGAATGCTGAGGTAACGTTACAATATTTAAACATGGTACTTATTTAATAAAACATGTGTTTTATCTTCGAAAGCATATCACACTCAAATTCACAAAAAAAATCGTGATGGCAAAATTACAAATCACGCGTTTTATGGATGTACATAACATTAATATTGTTTTGAGTTTAGTGATACATAGTCGTGTCGTTTTTCACAATTTGCCTACACCTTAACCTAGATAGACATATACTTGTATTGTATTTATATCCAAAATAAATAATGTATAAAATAAGCAAGTTCATATTGTTGAACATTTGATAAATAAACCACGCGTTCACAGTACAAACTAATTTCGATGATAATTTGGATTATTCCGATTCTTATATATTAACGCCTTTATTGGTGGTTTTAGTGATGATGTTTTTTTATATTGGAACCTGACTACGATGAAATAATGTTGACAATGATTGAATAGACAACAAATCTTTTAATATATACTCTCATTCGTAAATGCAAAGCATTATGAAAGTAACAAACTGCTTTTAAAATATGCTATAATTGTAGAGACTAAAGAAAACAAGTTCTTTCAAGTAAACATCCACCTTCTTTACGTCTTGTGTCAGATTGGAATGTTGATGACATTAACATGTTACATAATTATACGCACAATTTGACTTAATTGAAATGCCAAACCAATCGTTATTATAAAACGCATTTTAACGATATGTTTTGACAGAAACAAATTTGCGAATGTGAAATACCACATCAAACGCAATAAGGAACGCAGTTTACCTGGCTTACTACCAGATCCTGGATTAAGACATGCAATTGGACGTATTAGCTTCCAGGTACACGAACAAGCAAATGCACGTATTCGTTTTTAGGAACAAGAACAAACATTATGTCTACAAGACAATAATTGGGATGAGATTGATTAGTGAATACCATAGCAGACTGTGTTTTGCAATTAAAGGGGCCGTCCAACAGATTGGTAAATTGACAAAATTAAAAAAAGTTGTTTCATATTCGCAAATTTTCGCGTTTGTTATGATATTTTTGAGGAAATAGTAATACTGACCATTTACAATGCTCTTAAATATCCATTGTATGCATCTTTTGACGATTTAAAAAACCTCAAAATCATAAAGCGTCATTCGACGCGAAACGATTGAATAATTTGGAAAGTTCTGTTATTGTCGCTATATTTTGTAAAACTACGAGGATTGCTTATATATGGTATAAAATACGGCTATCGTACATACTTGTCAGGATGGCCGAGCGGTCTAATTGGTTTTTACTCCAGGACCCCGATGGTCACTGGTTCGAGCCCTGATGAGGTTTACTTTTTTTTCCCTTTTTAAATTGTATTCTTGTTTTTTAACTGCAGATTTTTAGGTCAAATGTTTGAATTTATCAATATAGAGCATTTAATGACATGCTTCAATACATGCCAAAATCTAGTGGACAGTCCCTTTAAGATTAGAAAATATATAATATAGTAACACATATAAATGGTGACATGTACATATTACATATAACTTATAACAATCTACTTGTTATACGGTTTTGATCATCAGAGCATTGGTATCAAAGTTAATGATCCCGCAAATAAGACAAAACAAACTCTAGCCATATCTCGTTGTGCTCACTGCCTTGTATTGACAGTTTTAAGATCAAGACAACCGTTTGAATCACTTTTGTGTATAGTGTTGTGATGTGACATGTTATATATTGTATATGCAGTTGGTAATTCAGAAAAAGCCGATCGGATAGTAACGATTATTTATCTTCTGGTGAGTCTTAGAAAGTGTTATTATTCAGAAACATACTACATCGTTTGTGTAACATATGCATTCATTCTCCAACTAAAGGCATTTAAACACGACTTGAAAATGCATTAATTTGAAAGTATATATCAATGAAAAATATAAGATAACATTTAGCTTTTATGTAACTCTCGAATAATTTTACCAAAAAAATGTAACTTTGATTGAACTACAGGGTAACCACAATGAAATAAGTTTTATATCAGTGGCCTTATGGTTCCTTTGGAAATATTAAGCTAAACGATAAGGTGTATGCACCATTTACCTGTTGGTGTCGACGCAAACGCGCTAAAGAAATATTTATTGCAAATTTTTAACCCGCCGTAGCTAAAATGAAGAAAGAAATGAAAGTTGTTCTGTATGTACTGAATCTCGCCGTGACAGCATTTGCAGCGGAGCCCGCATGTCCTGTGTGCTCGAGATATCATTATGAAGAGATGTTGTTAGAGCGAGTTATCCGCAATGAGCTGGCATTGGAACAAACATTTAAAAGCATAAAGGAAACTAATACAAAGGTTATAGAAGCACTGAGGAAACTTCAAGAGGAAAACGATAAAGTAAACAATGCTATTGAATCTATTGAACGTAAGCAGATTTTAATGGACGCAATATTGAACGATGCCATTAAAACAGCACTGACAAACGTGTCTGATACTCTGTCTAACATCCAGGACGTATCGGGACGGGCGATCAAAGACATGGAGGGCAGAGTGGAGAATTTCAAAGGTAAAATTAAAATGCATGCTTGTAACATTTTAAAACACCATTAGTTAAAAGTGTTATAATAGCACTATTTTGTTGGACCATGTATTTTTAAATTTAAAAGATGTTCTCAAACATTTGTTGCTGAATTGTTGATATTGTCTAAATTATATAAGAATTCGTATGATTTTAATCACATTGCACATTTTGTTCAACAATATAAACCTAATAATGCAACTTTGTAACAGAGTTATGCAATGAATGATATACAGGATATGTGTTGGATTCGGTGGATTATCGATTTTAATTCACGAGTGATCATAGAAATTATTATTTTCACGAGTGGCGCAGCCACGAATGAAAATATATATTTTCTATGATCACGAGTGAATTAAAATCGATATTCCACCAAATCCAACACATTTTCTTTTTATTTCATGCTTTTTTCACAGTTTATATAAATTGTTAAAGAGTTTAACTAAAGAATGTCGTTGGGATAATGACGTCATTTCGTCAAAATAATGACGTCATTTCACAGTAAACAGTGAAAATTATCGACAATTTTCACTGATAATTTTCATTGTTTGAAACAGTGAAATTATCAGTTTAAATTCACTGATATTTCTCTATAAACCACCGGAAAGCATTAAATAAATTCATAATTTAACATTTTATAATACAAATTACCAACATGGTAGTTCATAATTTAAAAATTTTAAATTTAAAGATCAATTTTCTCTAACGGTATAAATGACCAATACTTTATTTTGTAACGTTGAATATTTTGAATTTATTTAAACATGCAATATGCAACGTGAAAAACTCTCATTCGAATCAATAGTTTGTATCTGTTTTTCAAAACCGGGTAAATAAAGCTTAATACTAGGCAACTTGATGTTAGACAAATTAAGAATAAAAGCGCCTATAAACTGAAATGGATATGAAATGATTCCACCAAAATAAACACTGCACTTTGTAAGCCTTGTTATTGCAGAAGAGATGAAGACCCCAACAATACAGTTTCGTGCCGTGCTCGCCTCCACTATAACCGTAAGCACTGGTCAAGATGTAGTGTTTGCACGAGTGGAGGTCAACGAAGGTCAAGGGTATGACAATGGAACAGGAAGGTTCATCGCCTCTGTTGCCGGTCTATACAACTTTGCCGTTCACTATTGCACCTGGACTAACCAATTAATTCAGCTGGGGATAGTACACAAAGGCAAGCAACTACAGTGGTCAGGTCACTACGGGGCTGATGGACAAAACCAGTGCTCTTCACTGCAAGCATATGTCGTGATGTCCATGGGTGACAGTGTCTGGGTTCGAACTACCTACACAAGTTACTTTTATCAGCAATCTGGTCTTGAATCTAATACATTTTCTGGAGAACTGATTCATGCGTGAAATCCAAATGACGGGTATATATACTATATTATGGCATGTGCTTCGGAATCGATCAATAGTTTTATAGTAATTTGCATTCTTGTGACAAGCAGTAGTACTTGTTTTAGTATGAATATTATGTATATTAGAGCAACATTGCTTTTTGAAACTCTTTGATGAATACATTACGATGTATTTTCAATTCCATGTTTGCAAATGAACTATGCTTTTTTCAATTATAAAATATTACCACAAAAAAAACACATTTCTAGACGTTTCTTATGCGTGGAACTATCGAGGGCATTGTTATATTCTAATATATATTAGCGCCATTATTATATGAACTCGTATTAGTATTTTCGTATTGTTAAAAATATCACTTTTGTAAGACCAGATGGTTAAATACTCGGAGTCAAATTGTTAAATGGTTATTCAATTTGGTTAATAATTATTGTCTGTGTGCTTGTGTAATATAAATGTAATTTGAGTTTTGATTATGTACGATTAAACATGACTCATAACAATATACCTGGGCGTATTAATTTCTGGAGATCAGAATGGTTTCGACCTGGTTCAGTTAGAAATAAAACACGTTTATTGTCTGATTTAGCAAAACAAATTAAAGCGCGCTGCTCATTCGTTCGTTTTTAATATCCGAACGCTTGAAATAATTTCCACTACGCCTTCACAGTACCACTAATATCCATTGAGTTCAAAATACAAATACTAGATAGCATACATTTAAATAAAGTTGACTCTACTTTATACTGCAATTTGACTTCGTTGAGCTTTTCACAGATAACAAATGTTGATACCATTATCGCAATCATTAAACTAAGGCTATTACTTCTTTTTGTGTTTGTTGTTGTATTGCATAGATGTAATTCACTGTATTTTATAGAAAATCGGTCACTTGACTTTACTAACTAGCGTTGGTATCAATTATTTCTTTCCTGCTTATATTAATGGAGTTTCGGTGTTAATATATACAATTGTGTAAATATTTAGTATTCTAACACGGCACGTGCCAAATTTCATATAAAGAAAGAAGAAAATCGTCTATAGTTTATTATGCAATAATTATGGGCGGAGCTTATACACTGAAAGCACACGCTGTAACTAAACAAAACATACCGATACATTTTCCACCAGCGTAATAATCCGGTATTTTATGAATGAACGTCATGAAGATGAGCAGTTGAGTAAACACTTTTTGTAATTTGTTCTGTACAGTATCGTTAATTTATTCCAATTTATTGTAACATATACAGTGTTGTAAGCGTTGTTGCTATAACACTCTTGCATAAATTAAAAGTGTGCAATGTAAACTTGTAAGTTTACACAAGTTGTTGTTGCTCTTATTTAAGCAAACGGGAGAAATGACACGTTTTTTTCCATCCAGTTTGGCAATCTCCATGCAGAGTTGTCGTTCGTTGCTCTCACATACACCTCTGCGTTGGGCTCAGCGGCCATATTGGACAAGAATCTTGTCCATAGTCTTGTCAAAACCGAACAAACGCATTCAAAGTATATTTGATTGGATTTTTAGGATCAGAGGCCTTAAATAATGAAATAGGTATTTTAAATTTACGATACATCGTGCAAAAACTTGGTAGTTTTAATGCAACTCTTTTGAGCTATTTTATTGCCCATTTACGCAGATGGAATCATTCCGCGCACTTAACAAATGTAAACAAATGAACAAATTGAGTGACGTTAGGCGTTGCTTCGACGGCAAACGTGTATTTACAGTGAGGAGACGAGCAGCACGATTTACCCAAATACACCCAAATACACCCAAATACTCATACTGAAATACCCAAATACTCATAATTTCGACACATAATGGCATGTTTTTCCAAATCTTTTTTCTATTTATAATCAAGTGTAGCAATATTAAGAAAAATCGTGGTATCTAAAGAATTTAAATTAATGATTTTGTCCTGATTAGAAGTCAGGAATGTCCGGTTACGTATATAGACGCACGAGAGGGAGATTTTTACTTATGCACCGCCATTCATATACAAGGGTAATGATCGACGAGTTACTCTGGTGATCTGACCCATGATGTAATTTACGACGTGCAGTACTGTAATTGTCGGCGTGTGGTCAGCGGGTGGGGTACTAATTTGCATATCAATAAGAGAGTGGTTTAACACATTACCAAACAATAACGGGATATTTTTTACATCTCTATTCCTCACTCTCGCTCTTTTTCTTCTTCTCGTCCTCTCCCTTTCCGTTCTCAAAATTTAAAATTAGCTGCAGATTTTTTCATGTTTACCCTTATTGTATATTTTTTTCTTAGGTTTCAATAAAGAAGTGTTCTTGTTAAATATTGTTAATAACGGGATTTTACGGGTTTGTTGCAGACGACTGTAGAAATCATGAAGATAGGAGAAATTGCTAAATATGAGCAATTTATCTTTTTATCACAATGCTATCTACTCTTCCTTATCAATGTATCCATATTACATTAAAATTATATTAGTCGTCTGCAACTTCTTTCATTTTGGGACAGTCCAAAATGTGCCGTTTGGTAAAGGGTTAAGATGGTAAATCACATTCAGATTTATATTTCTTTTGCTATAATATCAATAAAAACAAATCAGCTTTATAAAATACGTAATGGACATCTCTGATTTATTTCATAGCGAGTCGGAGGAGTCAGATTGTGAGGGATATTATACCTCCAATATGGTGGAATGGCGGTGCATAAGTAAAAATCTCCCTCTCGTGCCTCTATATACGTAACCGGACATCTCTGACTTCTAATCAGCACAAAATCATAAATTTATATTCTTAAGATTCCACGTTTTTCTTAATATTGCTAAAAAAAGCAAAACATATAGAAAAACATGCCATAATGCGTCGAAATTATGAGTATTTTGGAATTTTGAGAGTATTTGGGTGTATTTGGGTGTATTTGGGTAAATCGTGCTGCCGGAGGAGACGGTCAGTTCTGTTGTATTTATCAAACAAATACGGGGACCTTATTTTGCTAGTTGTATAAGGGAAAAGAATAATGATTAGTAATATTTCAGCATGTAGACTTTATTATTATTACTGTATTACCCATGCATACTTTTTTCCACCCTTTAAACTTAAAGATGACATCCATACAAAACTGCTTTTTACCTCTGACAAAATAAATGTGAACCAATTGAACAAAAAACAAAAAGTGTTCTCAGGCTAGTGATTTAATTTTAAATATATGACAGAAAAGACTGCCTGTGAAGAACGGCATATTTTAGTTGATCAAATATCCTCCTTATTACAATATGATCAGGCTCCGGTCGTTGTCGGTTCAGGTGCTACATGTACTTCACTTGAAAGTACCCCGGGTACTCTGACGTATACTACAATTTCCCGGCTTAGGAAAATACAGTTAAAGGCAACTTGCCATACTCGGGGGTACTTTTCAGTATATTTTTCATACCCCTGGTACTTTGTAGTATACTTAAGAGTACTTGGGGTACTAAAATGTTGTACCTGAGCCGACAATTACCAAATGAGCATTGGTGGTTACTGTCCTTTCTCAACACTCCAGTTTCAGATAAGCATTACTAAAATTACAAAGATGAGTTCAAACATTACCACCACCTGTGAGTGTAGCAAACAGTCAACCTTTGATCCCTTCATTTATAGTCATCTGATCTACATGTAACAGGAAATTCCACACTTCAAATATTTAATTATGTTGTACTTGTACTGAAAGGTTTGATACTAGCAAATGTATATTTTTAATAAGAACTGTTCACAGACTGATAGAAACAACTATTTCTTTTTTCTTATTAGATTCCTGTTATTATATTGGTGTTTCAGTATTTTGATATTTCCATTGTGGTAGTCAAACAAAATTGACATTATTAAAGAAACAAAAACATGAGAACAAGTCCCTTACAATGGTGGCATATTTCTGGGATATTAACAGAGAAAAACAAAACCATACTATCTTGTTAGATTTTAATAACAGTATTAAACACCTGTGTTTAGGAGATACCATTTAATAAGGATAAACACAAAACTTAAAATAACATGAACAATGCAACAAACTGAAGTTGAGCTGTAATACATTGCAGATTCACAGATGTGTGTTATGTAAAAAAGATCCAGTGAAACATTATCTTAAATAAAGTTTTACATTATACCACACATGAACTATTTGTTAAGGTTAATAATCTTAAAAATGCTAATTTTCCTCTAACATGCCCTTGTATTTCAAGATAGAATACTTTCCTTGCCAGAGGAAAGAAGTCTGGGTTCAAATCCCAGCAGGGCTTCAGTGGAGATGCATTTTGGACAAATGCTTGTATTTGCTTGTATTGTATTTGCTTTACTTTATCCTTAAAATCATCATGCAAATGTATTTAAAATAATCTTTGTTTTTACATAAATGAAAAGACATAAACCTTATGAATGACATCATTTTAATTCGTTTTAGGCACTTAAACTATCACGCAAAATTCTAATGCAAAAGAATAACATTTATGGTTTCAATATACTCAATACAACACAAACACAGCATAATGCAAAAAAAGTAGATAACAAAATAAACTCAATTATTACATGTATACAACAATTTCACAATTTATAACAATTTAAATAACTTGATAATAACTGATTATAGTAATGTTCGGGTATTTTAATACATCTAAGTAATAAAAACTTGACAAATGTCATACTACGACTCACACAACCATTAAACCATTGATGATATTGCCTAAAATTCCTTTTCATCCATGACCACATTTGTGAATTTAAGGTTTGAAATTGTGGGTAAAGAATGAGAATTGTGTATGTGTGCACATGAACCGTCTAAAAAGAAGGCAAAAACAATTATGGGTTTACAACTTATTTCTGGATATCTTCTAACTGAACTCGTGCAGTATGTGGTATGGAACTGGATTCCCATGTTGTTGAAAAGCCATTTAATAATGATTTATATTTTATTTTTGAAAGACTGTCCAACCATCCCACCCAAGAATCCCCCCACCATATAAAAAAATCTTTTCTTTTTTGAAAGATTATGTAATAAATGACCACACCCCACACTATACACCCCTCTCCACCCTCACCCCTTTTTGATTGAAGTATTTATAAAGGTCCCTTCACCTTTAAAAAGAAAAATAGAAGAGCGGTCTGCACCCGTTAACCGGTGCTCTTGTTCACATTTGAACTCTTTAAAATTGTACAAGGGGGACTGAATTTTTCATGTCCGACTTTGACACTTTTCTAATGATTATGATACTGGTGAACAAATGCCATTCTATTTATGGGGATTTTTTTTTCCATAAATATCCATGCAGTGTATTTCCTGAAAACAGACAGAATTTCATATTTATACAAATTTTAAGCTATACACTAATGATNAAAGTTATTTTTATGGGCGGAACTTCACATAAAATAGAACAAAAGAAAAATAATGTACATTTTATAAATCTTTAGTAAAAACCGTGTAAGAATCGAAATAATTCGTGAACGTTATAGTTTGTTGTCGAATAACCCACGGCCGGAAGTTTAGATGCGTGGTTTCAAATCACGAGTGCGAAGCATCTAAACTTCCGGCCGTGGGTTATTCGACAACAAACTATAACGTACACTAATTTTTTCTTAAACAAGGCATAGATAACAAAAAATACAATTCAGGTGTGTGGTTCTAGTTTTATTTCCTAAACCGAATAAAACATAAACCATTCCTGAAAACTTGTTTAAAGCTCATTTACAATTCAACACAAGAAATAATTATAACATATATATTAAACATATTTAGATTTTCTAGCTGTACATACTTGTGTCTGCAAGTTTATATTCTAAATGTATGACTTCTACGGCGGAATTTTACTATCTTTATATGGCACAAGAAATCAAATATTAATTGTCTTCAGTGACATTTGTAACACCGATACTTACACGACTACTCGTAATTGTAGTAGAACGAAAGTTGAATGTATGTGTAGTATGAACGAATCTGAACAGACTAATGGGGATTTCCCAACATGACACTTGTGTTGTGTACATGAAGAAGTTTTCTGCTGTACATCATTAACTTATTTACACATGAATACAACTTTTATTTTGTTTATTTCTTCTGCTACTTCTTCTGAACTTTTATTCTAGTGTTTGATTTATTGAAGATTTATCTGTTTTCGAAAAAGGTAATGAGATCGTATGTACTCGCTTTAAGAAACTAAAGTAATATAAAGACTGATAACACTTATAATGTTTTATGTCACTTGATCGTTATCGTATTTTAACAAAAAGCGCTTACAAAATATTGTGTCATTCTAATTATGTCTGTTAAATAATCATATCCAAAATAAAAGTTTCTGTTTGACTGGTTTTGCTACTCGCATTTGATAACTATTGCTCCGACATTTATGATTCGTAAAAACACGTCCTTTGTGTCTTCGTCGGTAGAGTTAAACAAATGATGCCCTGTAGCTGGGTGTTTTGGAACAGGATCATCCATCACGAATGTATTACAACTTTTAAAAGAAGCACTTAACGTTCAGTGGTCCCCAGCTTAACATAATCTTAACAGTTTCCAGTTCATCCGTGCCGGCCCAGAAATGATTTTGGTGTGGCTCAATACAACTAATGTTAGCCTTAAACAAATTTGCAAACTTAAAACACTCAGATATATAAATTCTTCATGAGTGGGTCTATTTCGTTTAATGAAATATGTCTTAAATTAACATAAAATTGACTCTTAAAATTTTGTATTGGAATTTTATTTTATCTCCGGGAAAAAAATAAAGGCACTTTCCTTTAGTACCAAAAGGAAACTACGCCCCTGAAGATGTTTACTTATATGTTTTTTCAAGAACGCATACATCCGAAAATAAATGGCCATTTGCGTCCTGAAAGTGAGATCTGATATCGAAAGCAAAAATCTTGGTTTCAGAAACTTGAAATGATTGATCTTGTTCCGTTCGAGTATTCCTTTTAAAGGCCCTGTCACACCGACTTACGAACATGTTACGGAGAGAAAACGGGCAAAATATGCAGATTTTGGTTATCCGGTGATAAAATGTACCTGCTCTGCCGCTCAAGACTCTCGCAATCGGTGTGGGAAGCGTAGGAAACACACAATGACCGCACAATTACCGGTGATGTAACGGGAAAAAAAACGTACGTTAAACAGATATGTTCCGGATAATTAAAGGTCGGCTAACGGATATTACCGTGCGAGTTTCGGACTTCTACTGGATAAAAGCCCGGTCACACTAAGGCAACGGACGTGAAACGGACATAAAATCATTTTATCCGTTCGTGTCCGTTCTTATCCGTTTAATGTCTGTTTCATATCCGGTGAATCCGCTCCTTGTGCGGCGATGCCCGGTGACATCCGTTCCGTCCGTTGGGAACAACCGGACATGAACGGACATAAACCGGATAAGTACATGGGTGTAACGCACGAGTTCCGAACAAACCGTACACTAACGTATGAAGACCGCACATCAAACGGATGTCTCTGTCCGTTTTATCCGGTGGAAAATTTTGAACATGCTCAAAACTTCCCAACGGACGGAACGGATGTCACAGGACATCGCCGCACAAGGAGCGGATTCACCGGATATGAAACGGACATTAAACGGATAAGAACGGACACGAACAGATAAAATGATTTTATGTCCGTTACTCGTCCGTTACCTCGGTGTGACAGGGCCTTTAAGTGAAGTTTAATTATGATAACATAAAATGTTAGTGATGTCGGACAAAACGTTATTGATAAAACAATTTTATGATTAATTTAAACTCTCAAATGTCAATTTCGTAATCGCATAGCGCGTTATATTAATACAAAATACTTTACAGTTACGAAAGATAACAACTTCCGAAGATATGAAATAAGCTATTGATTTTCATTGATGCTGTGTTTACCTTAAATCGTCATGTTTTAGTTTATATTGATTTGAATTCAATCCGTTACGAAATGCACTGCGTTTTATCAACATCGATTCCTGAACACTCAAGTTATCATTATTCAAACAGCAAACAGCAAAAGCAAATCGTTGTTTTACATAATTGAAACACGGTTTATACTACCGAATCCAACATTCATAAGACAGTAGTGACAAACCTTGAATAACGACTCTATAGACACACATACAAAAACGCATGATTAAACGACTAATAAACATATTAAGTCATTATTGAAATCAAAATACGTTATGTTATATTTAAAATGCTCTAAGGGAGTGGTCCTTTACATTTTAAAACATTATATGAGCTTAGTTGACTCAAAACAAGTTAAACTGTGAAGTCATATATATTTAAGTTTTAACATACATGTATAGTCACATATACATAATTTTTATTATTTACAAAAAATACTGAACCTTTGCTGATTAATTGTTGGTATAAAAAATATCCACCCCGTGCTCATATCACATTAAATAGAGCATGCATCTTCAATATAATGTACACCGTCGAATTTGTTGTATTTTAATATTATCAACAACGCGACTACTATATTCCTGCACATATTATTTATATTGACCCATTATTCAAACTTTACTTACCAATTGTGCCATAATAGAGCCCTTCACGACAAAGAATTTCTAATAAAACATCACCGCACTAACACGAACTAAATACAGCACATTTGGTGCTTTGGTCCAGTTTTCACAATTCATTAATGCCATGTTATGGGTTAATCAACCGACGTAAATGTTTACTTATCATTTAATACCCAACAGAAACATGTCCGTATTTACACAAACACACAAATATTGTTGTTGGTTTTTTTTTTAAATATATTTTTGTTATTTAATAGTTCCTTAATGAAATTATGTGCGGTATTGCATCACGCAACTTCTGAAACATGTTTAGACCGGATTTAGAAGAAAATCACGTTTACGCATATAAACATCAACATCATTTTACTCCGATGAAATGACCAAAAACTGTGGTGCTGTATTCACTGTTTCCTTAAACACTATACACACTGTTTTTGATGATTAAACAAATAAAGAGCGTGTGTCCCGTTGTAAGAATTCATAATGCTTCTCGTCCAGTATTCCCCTCAATAAACCCATATGAACGATATCAGATTGCATGACGCATGGATTTCATAGTTTTTATTTTAAACTTTGGAATTCCATTACGCCTTGTTTATATTTATGAACAGTAACTTCGATCAATAAATGATCTATTTAAATTCGTCGATAGCTTTTGTTTGCATTTTAAAACAGCAGTTAAATAAGCGGCAAGGCATGAAACGGGTATTGCAATACCAATCGAATGCAACGCGTAAATATTTTTACCGTCGATATGTTACATGCACATAAATACTTGATTGCTACGGTAAGGATATATAAAGAATTCTTCATAAACTGGTCTGCACGAGATGTATAATGGTGTAACTACATAAATCAGATGCCGAAAAAGCTTTCATCATATCTGCCGCATGCAAGTGGCTATCAAGTATTTACATTTAAAAAAAAATAAACAAGAAAAAGAGTCACTAGAAAACGAGGACGCACATTGGCATTCTCTCTCTCTCCCCCCCCCCTAAAAATATTAGATTCCAAATGTCCGAATTGTATTTTTTTTTTTAATGTGATTAAGGGTATTTGGTAAACACCAACGCCGGATCAAAAATTGTTAATGTTAATCGAATCGGGAAGTAACCGCTTTAAGGATTTTTTTCACTTTTTCATAGCTGTCTCATGAGGTTTCCAAAATATTATTTAATTTTGTTAAAATAATGTCAGCCTGTTTTGCTTTCTTAAGTCTGAATACCAATATATGAGCCCCGACTTGCAACAATCGTTGTATGCCATATGCAGCAGCGTAGCTCCTGACTCGAACTATTCTTAATGTCCGCTATAAAGTCACGCAATTGTTGGGGTCTCATTAACGGACATTATGATTCCTCATCAAAGTATATGGATATATAGAGGATATTTGTTGGATTCGGTGGATTATCGATTTCAATTCACGAGTGATCACAGAAATTAATATTTTACGAGTGGCGCAGCCACGAGTGAAAATATATTTTTTCTATGATCACGAGTGAATTAAAATCGATATTCCACCGAATCCAACAAATTTTCTTTTTATTTCATGTTTTTTTTTCACAGTTTTTATACATTGTTAAAGAGTTAAACTAAAGAATGTCGTTGGGATGATGACGTCATTTCGTCAAAATAATGACGTCATTTCACGGTAAACAGTGAAAATTATCGATAATTTTCACTGATAATTTTCTTTGTTTGAAACAGTGAAATTATCAGTTTAATTCACTGATTTGTCTCTATAAACCACCGGAAAGCATTAAATAAAAACACATATCTTGAGTAAACTGTTCCAAAGATCATTTTTTTGCACGACGTGGCTCATGCATATTTGCGCAATACCACTTGGAGGGACCTTCTCAAGGATTAGCGTAAATTTAGTGACGGACAAAGTGTTTCCCATTACAAATCCATTTTACCAGGGCCCTGTTCTCCCACACTTAAAGATTAAGCATGTGTATATGTGATTGTTGCATAGGAATATGCACTTAAATGTTACAATGTGTAAACAATTTTGAAAGTGTTTTTGTTTCATATGCTTAAATAGATATATATGAGTTCAACACACGGATTTTGTCCGTTTAAACTAGTCATTCATCCAAAACTTTTATTTCTCCGCAGGATCGTTACGCACGCCAGTCGAAAATGTTTCTTCTCTTCTTACATATTATGTTTACATTTATATGCATACAGACGCTGACCAAAAATGAATTTTGTGGCCTAGTTGTTCACTTAAGCATTATGTAGCATTAAGTGCATAGATGATTTATTATTTAAACATTCCAGCTACGACGGTATCAAAAACGGTAAATGTTCTAATTATGCGTATAAATTAATAAACACAAGCTTAATGGTTTGAAAGTACAAAAAAATCATGGACTACGACTTGGAGCTTGACTACGACTGCACAACGATCAATAACGCTACAACCTCGTAATAACAGCAGTATGGTCTGCAGTATGGTCAAGAAGAAATACTTTTCGTTTCCACGGCGACTCTAGTACGACTGAAGTTCGTCCCTCTCACGTTCTTCGAATTTCTATCGCGTTGCTGGTGTGTTTATGGCATATCTTAGGGCATTCCAGCCATGAAACCTTAAGATCGCCGGCCTCGGCTTTTATACCCCTGACTGGCGTTCTTCCTGCGTTTAAAAGGCGACCCAAAATAAGATAAAATCGCATAGGGCACCGTCAGGTCGTCTTGATAAAGCACTAAGGCGAGGTCCGAACGCCAAGAAAGCCGAAGATGGCGAGCTGATGGCGACTACATTGGACATGTTCAAAGTAAACACGGTGTGTCTGCGTTCTTGTGTTCTCACTGCGTTCTTGCGAGAACGTTGTAGGATCGCCCTGATGACCAAGCAACGCAGTGCAAACGCCAATGTTTCAGTAGTTTCGAAGTAGACACGCCAAGAACATAGTATGGTCGCCTTGACGACGCCGATAGTCGATTTGGCAGACCTACCCACGCCGTTGCAATGGTTTACGGTATTTGGATTTCTCTGATAAAAAAAAACACACATTGGATTTCTTACTATCAACATTTTAAATCTGACTGTTTTGGTCGTAGTCAGAACGCCAATTAGATGTGACGGGGTATTCTTTTGAAAATGTCCAAAGCAGGCGCGGTTATATACCCACCAAAGCGTCCTTGAAGTATTGCCATACCGCTAAACTTGAAATGGACACTTATGCCACGCATATAACATATCTCTGTCATTGAGTCGTCGAGGAGCTGTAAATTTGATTTGCCACTGTAGAACACAGCGGTGTGATTGATGAACACGGTATTAAACGCTAGTAGCACATGTGACCTCAATATGGTAATTTTTGATGGTAAGATAATAAATATGTGCTAGTAAATGTGAGCAACAACTTTATTAAAAGAAAAACTTAAAAGCATGTATTCATCAAAAGTCAATAAACACACCACTAAGTATATCAATATATCAGCATTCGATCAATCCATATAACATTTATAAATTCATAAAAATAATGATCATTCGAACGCTTGAAGCGTGATCTGCTTCTTAAATGGCGAACTAGTCTCACTCTGAATCAAGTATGATACAGATGTGTACATGGTCCACAAATGAGTGGCGTTCTGAGAAAACTAGACAAAATGCATGTGCGTAAAGTGTCATCCCAGATTAGCCTGTGCAGTCCGCACAGGCTTATCCGGGACGACCCTTTCCGCCTAAACTGTATTTTCGCTAAGAAGAGACATCATTTAAACGAAAAATTCCATAAAAGCGAAAATTGTCGTCCCTGATTAGCCTGTGCGGACTGCACAGGCTAATCTGGAATGACAATTTACGCACAATCATTATGCCCAGTTCTCTCAGAACGCGACTCAAATAATAGAGTCTTCACATTATGGCTTCTTTTTGCAAACGGCGCGCATCATTTCGGTGGTGGTATGCGCGGTTTTGTTTCCCGCAGAGGCATCCTGGCACCATTTTGACGTGCACATTGTCGTGCAGTTAGAATTGGATGGCAACGTCAACCTCTGGTAGCGGGTACCGTCGTTATGGAGACATGACGACAAAATGTCACAGAAGGTTTCACAACCAATCGTGGAGAGGGAACAGTTGCACCCTGGCAAGGAAAGAACAAGATTTTCAGAGCAGATACAATGCCGTATTACATTAGAAAATGTACTACGTTCTAATCTCACACAGCTTAAGAAGACCAGCACAGTAATTTTAGGTGAATTGTGAATTAAGTGAAACGTATTTATCTTTCTGGTTTGATGGTGTAAGCAAAATTTTATAATAATGAAAGTTTTGTTATTGTTCTTCCTCCAGACACTTGTAGTTTCCTCGGCGTATGTGAGCATGGTAAGTGCTTATGACAGGTCGTGCTTTCGGTTTCCCATCACAGCAAAAGCACATACCAAAAATGAATGTTCAGTTAAAAGAAATATAGCTGCAACTTGCAGCTATAATATGGGGATAATTCACGTTTTCGAGGGCATGATCATCTGCGGGCGATCTAAAAATCCGTTCCTGCCCGAGATTTTGAGAGCGCTCACAGATGATCAGAAAATGTGTATTTTCACTATTATTGCATAATCAAATCACACATACCACAATAAATTAAAATAACATTGAAAACAATCTGTCTTGTTCATTCGACATCGACAAAATAATTCGATTAGTTCATATGACGTCATACAGTTCAAGGTTGTGTTAATATATGCCTCAATCGGTCATCAGAAATGACGAGGCTTTACCTTCGGATAGGCAGTTTTCGATTGAAAATGTGTTTAAACAGTGGATTAATGCAAATTTGAAATGCAGCCGCTCAAAGTAAGAAATGAGGAATTATTTTGTCGATATCGAATGAACAAGACGTTTTGATTTCAATGTTATTTTAATTTATGGATATGAAAAACACATAACAGAGCTTAAACGGCACGTGAATCGCCTTGTTAATACACCATTTCTCCCGTTCAAGCCCTCCTTTTACCAAGTTTCTGCACCCCGCCAAAGGGCAGTATAGATAGAGTTTATGCAATAATATCGAAATAATTCTAAACTTTCTAAACTCAAGTATTTTAACTAGGTAGGAGTGCTGGTATCCTTTCCGTGTCCTGATGAAAACACGCACCTGCTATTATAAGTTTAACTCATTTATGCCTTGTGGACTCTCACATCCTTCTAAATTGGATCAATTTATTTCCAAAATTAGGGATGTCTAGTATATTTATTTCTATATTTAGAATATTTCTCACATGAATTCATTTAAGCAAACAGCGTAGACCATGATGAGACGCCGCATCATGCGGCGTCTCATCTGGGTCTACGCTGTTTGCCAAGGCCTTTTTTCTAGACGCTAGGCATAAATGGGTTAATACAAACCATAAATACCAAATAAATGATACTTTTTTTTCAAAAGGCAAATATTAAGGTTTGATGACGTCAAACGTCGACATACATCGTCGCCAGTGTTCGGATGTTTTTTTCGTGGTATTAATGTTTATTCATGTAACTACCACGCCACATTAGTTTTAACTGGAAAAAAAAACAGCTATGGGGAGAATCCGCTGGTCTGATACGACTTTATATGTAAAACTTAAAGGTGAAGCTGTCAAACACATTATTTCTATACAAATCTGTGCGTTTGACTAAAATTACCTGGACGAACGTCCCAACAAGTCGGTAACTGGAACGCTTGTTGCTTAGCAACAGCCTTGTCTTTCAGCAGAGTGCACGAAATATCAAGCTTCTCCTTGCTCTTGATTACCTCCTCGCTGACATTGAAGGTACACGACTTGTTCATCGCAGTACCAGTACACCCATAGGAGTCGCCTAAATATCCAAAAGGCATGGCATTTATTTAAGTTAATAAATTACCTTCTTTGTAAAGGCTTCAGTCTGTGAAAAGGTTAATAAACAATACAAATAAATGAAAGGAATCTTTTCCAATTGACAACGCATTATCCAAATTAAAATAATCTTTAATCGATGAATTACTTACTTCATTTACAAATAACGTGTCGGGTAATTTTTTTATCATTTTTGTTCACTACGTAATAACTGGAAACAAACATGTGTGCACGAACACTGAGAGTAAAATAAATAACATTCGTAAATTAGTAACACGCGAAAAAAAACTTTAATTTTTTCTTAACACACATTAATTGCTAAAATAACAACGAATCTATAATAAATTAGATTAGATTGACTTTGTTTTAAGACGTGCAAGAACAGAAATGGGTCTAATAGTTCTTTTCATAATATTTATTATCTAGATTATCTGGACCAACATGAATATCAAATTACTTATAAAAGCTAGTATAACTAAATATAATTAAGATCAAATTATATGTTGTTAGGAGCTATTATAGCTCAATAGATGTTACTGTTTTTTTTCCCATTAATTATTGTTAAATGATATACGTGTACCAAGACCATTGTGATACTGTTACACATACCTTCACCGAGGTAGTAGCTGACCCCGGAATACAGCGCGATGACGTAGTTGTGACATGGTGACGTCACGCTGCACGTGAAATTGAACTGTGACGTCATATTTTGATTGACCACAATGTACTCTTGACGGATGCTGGTTGTTATGGGGCAATCTGTGTTCAAAGATCAGCATATACGTAACATTAATATTGAGCAATACTACTGTCCGAAAAGCACTGAACGAGTGAAAAATGCATATGTTTTGTAAATGCTCCTGTGTGATAGTCGTTAAGGAGCTTATATATATATGAGCCTCGCTCTGTGAAAAGAGAGTGTAATGCATGTGCGTAAAGTGTCGTCCCATAGGCTAATCAGTGACGACGCTTTTCGCCTAAACTGAATTTTCGCTAAAAGGAGACTTTATTGAAACAAAAAATAACATTAAAGCGGAAAGTGAAGTCTGCCCAGGATAACCGGGGACGACACTTTACACACAAGCATTAAACCCCCTTTCATCAGAGCGCGTCTCATATATTTTGTTAATGCTGATGTGTGATAATGGTTAAGGCGCTTATTTTAATAGTATTAATCGTTTAATTTTAGCACAAAATAACAACAAATACTTGTATTTGTTTTTCTACTATTGCGTGATATACAGCAAACATACATTTGTATTATTTGTATATCAAGTTCATCATATTATTGTGCATCCATTAAATGTATTCTATTAATCCTACATGTATTTTAAAGGCAATGCACATTGATTTTAATTTACATTTTGTATAGTGCGTAGATTAGCTCCTGGTACAGCCGAACTTAAAAAAACAACATACGTTTGCAATTTATACGTACCTTGATAAGACTGGCTTGAATCACCTGTAAGTAAAGTTATGGTGAAAGAGTAGAAGTATAAGAATTATACTTTTAAAAATAGTTCAACAGCATACAGATAAATGACACCAATCTTGGCTCAAAACAGAACAAAAACACGCGTTAAACCAAACAAATCGGTATAAGAGCCAAGCAAAATACAAACTATAATAGCTTTACTTAACTATGGTCTCAAATTTGTCAGCAATTTTTAGACTCGACAATAAACGCTTACATAGTATAGACATAGAATCAATGCAAACAACATTAACTGGATACATATATTATGAAAAATATTTGTATTAACAAATCGTTGTATTTGTGTAAAGAAAGAAAACCAAGTAAAATTTAGCACATCTCTCTAAGTAGACGTTTTCAGAACAATAATTTTAAAAGTGAACATTATTTCTTTGTAGTCGTAAAGGGGCATATCTAGACGATATGTTCCCCTAAATTATGACCAAACAGAGCATAAACCGTCTTTTCAAGCATAAATTTATCTACTACCATATTTTATCACATGCTATACCTTGTTTTCAATGTAATACAGACATTACGTATTTTTTATATAACACATGTGTAATACAACATTTTTAAGCGTTTTCATTGGCTACAGAATCAATAACTAACCAATCGCATGGCTTAATTTTGGTGCTCGCTTACTAACAAAATTCTTGAACTCGTTTAACAAAATTTGGTATGATATGACAACTCATGTCAGAACCTAAATATATTGATGGCATTGGTATGATGAATATATAGAAGGCCAACATTTTTTGTATGCATGCCTCCAGTGGGATTCACACTCAAGCATACAAAAATCGCATACTTAAATTATAATTTTACAACACTACAGTGTGGTTGTCAATAGTGTGCATTATTAATATAAAAATAACTATTTTATTGAAAGTTTATAAAAACGAGATATATATGTTAAGCATGCATTAAGTCAATATATTAAAAATAGTATATTGTATGCACATACAATACCATAAACATTCGATATGCTAAAAAATGATGGCGGGCACGGAGAATGTATGTATGTACCTTTCTATTTATCCACATTAAAATGTATACCACTACCTTTCTTGGACTGTGTGACTGCAACTGGAATGATGATCACCAAGGCAACAACCACAGCAACGCCACCTCCGAGTAAACGCTGGCGTGAATTCTGGGATGACACGTTTGAAAACATGTGTACATATTGATTACATATAGAAGCGATGTAGTTGATTAAATTATGATTCGTTCCCACCATAGTCGATCTGAACTCCGTTCACAAGCTATTTTCGGGGTCATGATTTTCTATTAGGACGTATTTGAAAGCGGATGAACATGGTGTTTGAAAGCAATTCTATATACGTTCTACGCTCGGTTAGAGATCTATTAATTCACATAGACAGTTCTTTGGCTCTCAATACGTCTGTACTTCTCCCTTGTTGAATTTGCTATTTAACTTCAATGCTTTTTTGTACTGATATTGACAACACAAAACACACATGAATGCCAAATCTGTGAACATAAAAATGACGATACTTCGAAATTCAATTCCTTTTAATATCAATTTTATAGTTTCAAACTAGCGTCCCCTTTCTATACCCTATACTTACCCTTTCTATACCCTATACTTACCCAATTTCTGGGGTCGCAACCCTTCATCTTTGGAGTGGCCTGAAATTTTAAAACGGCAATGTAATGAACAAATTTAAATAAACATTTAATCGGATTTGTTCTCAAGATTAGAGCTGTATAAAAAAGTTATAGATTTGTTTATTGACTGCAAGGAATTTATTTTACTCTATCGTGTGCATGTGTTCAACTATAACCGGAGTCTTGGACAAAAGGTAAACATAATAACCCTTCTATATTATTAACTATAGAGGCGTCACATTGGTAAATATAATGTCTAAAATATTTTCATTAATCCTTTAAAACTGCATCAATAAGTGGTGTGAAAGTGAAAATATATTTAACGAAGTTAAATTAGGATTTTGAGATAACCGTAGTACTGTTAATTGCATTGTAAACTACACTGTGTAATTTAACACTTTTAAGCACATACTTTGAAACTTTACCATGCATTTATTGATTACGAAGATGCATTCGACACGGTCACACATGACGCATTGTGGGTAAAGTAATTTCAGTCTGGTGTGTGTAGTAAGAATGCTAAATATGCTTAAGTCAAATATATCAAAATGTTAAATCCTCTACGAGATAAAGATACAGATTACAATTCCTTCTCACAATTTGATTTGGTAAGGGTACCATCTTTCCCTGTTCTATTTATTATGTTTATAAATTATCTTAATAATAGTTTAGATTTTGAGAAGCTCACATGTCAAAATATAGATAGACTTTCCGTGTATATGTTCTTGTTTGACTTGATAAAACGCTATTTACAACAGATCTTTCTAGCTAACATGCCCAGTTGACTTGAATATATACTTTCTCTCGAAAATGGGGTCTAAAAATACACGTTTGAAAAAACTTAAATGTGTATATTTCAAGAGAGAAAAACTACACATAACTATTTATTGTCAGTGAACCATGAAAATATTGAAATTGTTGACAAATTTAGGTACTTTGGTATGCCGTGAAAATCTGAACCTGAATAAGCCAACTTTAAAGGCATGTAATCACTTTAGTAGGGTAAACTATAAGTAAAAATTAAATTGTTACTATTTGACACTCAAGCTCTACCTATAGTAACATACGATTGAAAAGGTTGGCGATTTATACAAACAATGTGTTTGACCAAAATACAACTCCAATCCTGTAAATATACATTAGGTGTCCGCCAACATACATCAGAATTCAACCGTCTTAGGTGAACTAGGGCGTAAATAGAAGATTTGACTGGACTGCACCTACGATGTATACCAATTATTTATTTATTCATTCATTAATTTATCTATTTATTTGAAATACTATTGTTTAGTATTTTATTTGTGTGTTCATCTTTAGGTATATTTGATAAGAATGTGATCAACGAAATGTATTTGCTTATTCTGCCACTAACCTGAAACTGAAACAGAAACTACAAAGGTTTGATATGACAGATATTCTCGATGAAAAGTTAACGTTTAAGTTTGGTCTCAATACATATTGGGACATAATATGACATTCTAATTCTTAAATTATCATAGGTATTCTTAAAGCGTTGTTTAACATTTATATTATAATTATTAAATAGCATTATCTGTATTCATTTAGTTTATCAACAATTTTAAATTATCAAACTTACTCGAAGAAGAGAAAAGCCTTCTCCAGGCATGTGTAATATTCACTTATATAATAATTTAAACACTTTATTTCGACAACTTAATGGCGTTTCAACCGCCCTTTGGGCACTAATCCGTGTAGTATTCAAAATTAAATTACAAGTGTAATTGTACCAGTTGAAAGCTTCTTTTTTTTGTGAAGAGTAATCAAGCCGGCGTGACCTAATAAACAAAGTTCTTTTGTTTCAAAACAAGGCCGTATAATCAATACCTTTAATAAAATAGGTCAAAATCTAACCAAGCGTGGTCTTCAAATTACCGTTCAACAGATTACATTTAAATACCGATAAAATCGGTAAGGTGCGGGTTTCGATTATCGACTAAAACGAAGGGACAGCTCACGATATGTATACTGGCATTATAGACACTAAAATTTATATAAAATAACAAACGCGTGAGTATCTGTCACCATTTGGCATTGAGACAACTACATTAACTTATAATTATAATGTTTATATACTATTGATAATGGTTATAGCCATGATTCCAACATGAAAGCACGTGATGATGTGATTATACTTATATCACTGGTTATTATGAAAATGATATTGTGTATAAGATAATTATGAAAATGGTATTGAATTGTGTTAAATAATTAATCGCATATGCTTTTGTCCCGTAAGATATTTGCATTTGGCCTGCCTTTGAGAAGAGTGTGCACTCATTATAGTTATTACTCATTTAAGAAATGTTGAGACAAAAGAAAAAAACACTACTGCAAATGGAATACCTAGATTCAAAACTATGTCATGGTTTATGGGATCACATTTCACTGGTGATATTATTAGATATCTTGTAAAGGTTTGAGCAGGAGCAGAAGGAGGGGAGGGGAGGAGGAGGAGGAGGAGGAGGAGAAGGATGATAAGGAAGAGGATGAGAAGGAAGAGGATGAGGAGGAGAAGGAGGAGGAGGAGGGAGGAGGAGGAGGAGAGGGGAGGAGGAGGCTGTAGAGGAGGAGGAGAATTGTTATTTGCTGATACAAATTGTCGATGATAATAATTGTATAACATTACATTTGCATTTCGATATGTTCATTTAATGAAGTTATTAGTCACTTTGGGAAATTTGTTACAAAAATATGAACACGTCTGTAAATGGAATACCTAGATTCAAAATCACGCCGAAAGAGTTCATAGTTCATGGTTAATATAGTTAGACGGGTATATCTATTGAGCGTTGAATACAAGGTACCCAATGCGCTCCAGATCTTTGGCCGCAGCGGTTGTTAAACTTAAAACATTGAACATGGGCTATTTTAAGGTAATAAACGTAGCTGAAGAAATTCATGTTTGTCAAAATGGTTGATAAATATAAAATGTACTTTTATTTATTCATTTATCTACGTATTTATTCATTTATTTTTTTAATGCTTGGTTTAACATGCATATTTAGAATAGAATAAGCTAAGAAGAATGCAACCATAAATATACATGTAGGATTTGTACATTACCTCCACTAGTAGGGTTCGTTTTATGATTGATTGATTGATTGATTGATTGATTGAACGATTGATTAATGGATTTATGTGTTCATTCATTCATTCATTCGTCCATTCATGCATTTATTATTTCATGCATTCATCTACCAATCAATACATTCATTCATGTATTCATTTATTTATTCATTCAAATTCATCTGCTCATTCAAATCCAGGTATTCATTCATTTATTCATTCATTCAGTATATGGACTTCAATTGATCAAAGAACAAACACTTGTCTTACGATCTGTTTATATTTTCAGAATGTGTGCTCTTCAATTTTAAGTGTGCTGGTATTACTGCGTGGTATAGAAACGGGTTAGTAATGAAGATAGTAGTATTATGCATTAGCATTATTAGTAGTAGTAGTAGAAGAAGTAGTTGTTGTTCTTTTTTGTTGTAGAAGTAGTAGTTAAATAGAACCTACAAAATGTTTACAATTTGATTTTACTTTTTCAAAAATACCGTTTCCTAAATTATATTTATATCGGTTGCGGCTATATCTATGTTGGAATCGCGCCAATCTTGTGTAGATAACAGCATTGTCAACAAGTAACAGAGGTAATGTGTAATACCGGAATTTTACGTATGGTTTCCCAAACTTAAAATTTGCTGAATCATGTTTTTATTGTTAATTCTTCCTTCGGCACAATTGCTCTTACCGGTCTTAAATTATGTTCCGCTAGGCGAAATATCCGACTCGCGGATTTCAAGTTTTAGTGTTTTATTATAGACATGTTTGAATTAATTACAAAATACATTCTGTAGTCACAAATCGACACACTTTATTATGTATTATCGCTATTGTTCATATACCGTACACTCCTAGCTATATTACGTACAGTGACGTCAATGGAGTTATGAAAACAAAACAAAATCAATACTATTGAATACCCCAGCTGTCATATGCCTATATCTTTTGTCTAAATAATGTTAAAGGGACTTGTTCTAAGCTTACCAAAATGACATTTGACAAATGAAATTTGATTTATAAAAAAAAACATGTATGTATTATATTCGAACAAGTAAAATAAAACACCTGTCAAAGAAACAATGTTCAAAATATGTGTTAATTAATGAATAAAAGTCAATCGTGAAAATACGAAACGCGTTTCATCCATAATTAAGCAAAGAAGTGTATTACTTACATAACATTAAAACTATTACAAAACCTTTCGTGGTGTAGGGGTATCACGTCAGATGTTGCTTTAAGAGATCCGTGGTTCGAACCCAAGATAGGCACATGTTCATATTCCTTGTTAATGTTATTATTAAAACAATTCCAAAACATTACCGTTTCATTATTTAATTCATTTAAGGACATATTTTAAAATACGACAATCTGTGAAGTAAGTTTAAGTGGATTCATTATTATGATACTTTTTTGTATATTTGACGAGTCGTTTCTTAATATGACGTATGCTTTCTTTATATTGATATGTGGTTTCATTCCTTATGCTATGGTATGTAGTTTTTTATCAAGATTCGTGCATTATTAAGAATGACTAGTGGCTTCTTTTCTTCAAAGCGTGCATTTTTATTTCAAGTGGATGCTTTATGCCGATATGTGCCTTCGTCGTTATGGCTAGTGGTCTCGTTATTAACACGTGTTTCTTCCTCTATATTTACAATTTTATTTTATTTTTCGAAAATATCGTCACTTAAATTATCTGTCAATACATCGGTTGAGGCTATATAAATGTTGGCATCGCGCCAAATTTTTCTTTATGTCATTGCCAACTAGTAACATAGGTAATTATGCAATATCGTGCTAATGGTTTCCCAAACTTAAAATTTGCTGAATCATGTTTTGTTTTGCACAGTTTATCTTACTGGTCTTTATCTATGTCTCAGACTTGTCATAAACCAACTCTAATTTCGTATGTCTTTATTTGAGACAATCTATAGCCTCAATAAGCACCATGTGTAGTCTGTACATATTCAAAGTAAGAAGTTCATGTTCTTGGTTCTAAGTCTATTCTTTATTCTTAAGAACAAGAATGGGTTGGTGAACACAGGCCCACATATACAAATGTGTTCTACTCGTTCCTATTTAGAATTCCTGATCACCAGCGCCACATGCACGGTTGCTAACGGTGATTGTGAGACGAGATGCCGGTGTAGGGATGGATTTACCGAAGTCAACGTCCAAGTCTGTCTTGGAAAAAGTATGACCTCCTTTTACTACGGCTAAATGACTTTTGACAGATTTGCTATATTTTATTTTGGAAAGTGTGTAAAGCATTTTTTAAAGGGCTGCTTAAGTGTGTAATATTTAACGCTTTGGCTTGTGCAAGTTCGAATAACAAAGCGGTGAACAATCAAATGATCCTATTATAAGGCAAGAAACAATCTTATAAAGCGCTGTTTAATTACCTAAAATAAAGTGGTGAACAATCATATAAGCCTTTAAAATAGAAGTAAAAAAATCTATTATTCTTGACGCCCGAACATTATGAAAGTAAATAACAGATTATAACATAGATTTAAAATCTATAAAATATGTATATAGATGAAGACAAGATAGTTCCAACTATAGGTGCAATATTTATTCGCTGCCCATTAAAGAATTTTACAGAAATAGTATTCAGTGATTAAATGGACGATTCAGGTGTGTACAACTATTATTTTTCTTAAAGAAAAAAACAATTAAGTGATAACTGCGTGGATAAATACGAGTATGTTTGTTTTACTGATGATTTTGTTTTCTATAGTTGACACCCAGTGTTCCATGACGACGGATTGTATTCCGGATGCAATATGCGCTAATTTCTCCGGAGGCATGTTCTGCGCATGTCGAGACGGATTCAAAGCGGAACTCAACAACAAGGAATGTCGCTTGAAAGGTTTGTACTGGCTCGACCACTATTTGTGCACTAAACATAAAATAACAAAACTTTAGTTGAACCATTGGAGAGATCATTTATTGGTTTATTGCAATTGCGAAAAAGTATTTCATATGGCAAAACCACTAGACAAAGCACAAAACGAAACACACAACTTCCACACACACAAACACACACAAACACACACACACACACACACACACACACGCGCGCTGGCGCACACACACACACACGCACGCAAACGCACACGCACATACGCACACACACACATACACACGCACAATAAAACGTGGCGTGTCGGAACAATATATTTGTATTTACAATATAACCTAAATATGATCAATATTAAACACATTTAAGATGTCGTAACCTATACCAAAGAGATAACATAATGTAAAACATCGGTTGATCTAGTCGTTTATGTACTTGTTTTGTATATTATTTGATGAACAAAATTATTTTCGCAAAACTCAGATTCTGTTCAAAACATTCACATGTCTTCTTCTTCTATACACAGTTGGCAGTTCTTGCAACGTGACAGCCGCCCATTATTGCATCCACAACGCAGTTTGTGACGTCACTTCAGGCACTTGCACGTGCAAAGAAGGCTATTCGATGAACAACAACAAAACCGAATGTCTGGGGAACGGTAAGGAAACTTACATTCGGAAATATAATAACGGAATTGCGAAGAAATGTTGTTGTAAATATAAGATGGATATATAGGGCCGGTCTGGAAAATAAACTATAGCAAGAACATTTACATTCTGCTGAAACTACCACAGAAGAGCATATAACAGTAGACCTCATAATACTATTTACCCAATAAATTATGAATTTTACAAAGCAAAAACGCATGCGCAGTGATCATTTGAAGACACTATGTGCATATATTTTAACGGTATGTTAAGGACTCGAAGAGGTTTTCCAAGGCAAAGCAATAAGCTGTTTTGAATACGATGTATTAAACATGAATTCCTTGTAAATTTCAGTTGGTTCCATTTGTACCACCATAAATGAGTGCATTCAACATGCAGAGTGCACGGGAAACACGTGTACATGTGAGGCCTTGTTTACACCCTCGGCTGACAAAACCAAGTGCATTGGCTACGGTAAGTTTGATATGACAAGGAAGACTGATGGTATATTATTAGATTTAATAACGAATTATACTTATTTAGTGAAGCATTAACGCACATTTGAATATTTATTTGAATAAGGTTGCATTATATATGTTTGGTCCTAATAATTTTGACCGACTGATCATGCTTGGGGTTTCAGTTGAAGATGGCGTAAGTGTCCGTTTACACCGCGCTTATCCCAGACAGAAAGACAGTTTTATCAAAGATCAATACTGCTAAAATATGTCGGGGTATATTAGTAGACCTTTGTTCGCGCATATTCCTTTGCTCTGACAAATAGATTTAGGTAAGTCACGAAAATAGCACGTATACATTGTTCAAAAAATGTTTCAGTGCAGTAATAAAACAATACCAATTACATGAAGACTTACTTTCAGTTGATGCCCCCTGCCGTACAAACTCGACGAGCTGCGTTGCCAACGCCGAGTGTATTGAGGGCCAATGTCAATGCAAGGAAGGTTACGATGGTAACAAGATGTGCAACAAAGGTATGTGGTAATAGACGGCAATCTTCAACCAAATAATATGTGTATTAGACCTGATTATCTTTTCGTGACATAATTAAACCAAACAATGAAACGCTAATTCGGCGTGTATCTTTTCGATCACCACTATTGCACTTTAAAAACAATTGTAACTTGCCGTAAAAATGACCATGTGATACGGTAAGGTTTCTCACATGCTGGTGCAGCATAAGTTTCACTTTGTTTATATTTTATATTTCAGCTGAAATCAAAGCAGAGAATCCTCGCTGGGAAATAATTGTGTTTTTGGCCGGCTCGGTCGTCGTCGCCCTAATCGTGATTGGGTGTATCGTGTACTGCTGCTGTTGCAAACGTTGTCGCAAACTCGAGAAGCAACATAGCAAGAAATAATTGGGGTTTAATTTAGACAAAAAGCATGAACGTTATGCAACATATTTCTTAAAAACTCGAAACAAGTTTTTACATAATTTCCAAATATTTGTTCAATGTTTCTCATCATGTATAAAATATTGCAGACTAATTTTACAGAATTTCGCAATATATGTTCAATGTTTCCAACCATATGTAAAATGTGTAAACTGAGTATTTGTTAGTTGTATATTTCAAATGCACGCCTGAATCATGTTGTATCTGTATTTTGATCTGGTAATGTCTAACTCGTATGTCTGTGTAAAGGAGTTTTGAACGGATTTGTTAAATTTCTTGTTCTGTTGCTGGAACTACAGTTAAAATATTGTATGCTATCTTTACATGTTTGTTTAAAATACTTATAATTATGTCATGCATTAATATTGACCGTCGACTGTTTTGGAATACATTGGCATTTGCGGAAAAAAAAGTTCATTTTAAACATGGGTTTGTTGTTATTCTTTGGTGTGCACATTTTTGCACACCCCGTTTGCAAACATAGAATTGTTCGTAGACGCGAACAAAAAGTAATCGGGTATACTGTGTATGTAATGTAAAAGTAGAAGCATAATCCTAAGCCACACTTAAATATAAAAAGATTTCTTAAAATTTAGCCAAATGTATTTAATGGTATGTGGCTTAAATACCACCAATATTGTTTAGTTTTGTTATTTTTATATCCGACTTAAGAGAAAAATAAAGTATTAATAACAAAGCATGTTTGCTTCGATCTATATATAACACGCGATGTATGCTTTGTTCGTTTCTTTAGTTCTTGACAAATCAAACAGTACTCGGGTTAACCCTCTTTAGTCTTTAGCCAGGTTCTAGATTAATCCACATAAAGCTGATCGCTGGAATTTACAATTGTAAAACATTTTTACAACAAAACGGTGAACATGAATATGTGAATATTTTGATAAAAATTTCATAAGCAATACTATATCGTTAATACATAATAACACGAACTATCTATGAATTAAATGATTTCAAGATTGATTAAACAATCATGATGGATAAAGACAAAGACTTCTAAAATTTAATTAAATTACGAAATTGACGAAGACGAAGATGGAATTGATTATAATGACTAATATTTATTAACAAACATGTATATTGATATTCCACACACATAAAAACGATCATTAGCATTATATAAATACACATTTGGTAGATACAATTTCATTTTGTTGACATGCAAAGGTACTATTTGGGTCTTTTGATCACACCAACCATTCTAACCCAGCATAAATCAGTTTAATTCTTTTTCGACAATATCAATATCCAGCTATTCATAAATTACTATATATCATTCAGTGCGAGTATTATCATTTAAAGCCCCATTAACACGCAAAATCAACTAATATTTCGTAAAATAAAGTTAACCCAAAACAAATCAGTGTTCCTTATAGCAATTGCCAAAAATTTAAACGCTGAATGTGGTCTTGTAACATAGATTAAGCAAGATAAGAACTGTTTTTTTTAGAACAATATCTTCAACACATGTTCATGTTCCATGTTAGTGCCCGTGAGTCGTAAGAATAGATATCGTTGCGAAAATTAAAATGGAATATATTTTGCCACAAAAAATGAGCATTTTGTATCTCTTTAAATCTATGTTACCAGACCACATCTGCTTTTGAAAGTTTTGCTATTGCTTTAAGGAACACTGATTTTGTATGGGTTAACTTTATTTTACGAAAATATTTGTTTATTTTGAGTGCTAATGGGACTTTACGTGTTATAATTATGCAGCAAATCTTGCGTCCGAACAACATACATGTACGTCGATCTTACTCGACAAGTCATGTTCTGCGCAAATTTTACAATGCCTTCCTCAAATTCACCAAAACGTGTTTTTTTTTTAAAGTTAATGAAATTCCTAACAGCGTCACTTCGTCAATATACGTACATGTACACTGCATGAAATATCATGGATCGACCCTTTCTCAAATACACTTACATTACAGTGAATGCATTTTCACACATCGACACTTGCTCAAATAAACATACAGCGACGCATGCTCAAATACACATACATTACAGTGTATGCATGTTGATACATTAACACTTGCTCAAATACACATACATTACAGTGTTTGCATGTTGATACATTAACACTTGCTCAAATACACATACATTACAGTGCATGCTTTTTCACATCGCGACACATACATTAAAGTGTATACACATGCATTACAGTGTATGCATGTTCATACACCGACATATGCTTAAATACACATAGATTACCGTGTATGCATTTTCCTACATCGACACATGCTCAAATACACAAACATTACAGTGTATCCATTTTCCTACATCGACACATGCTCAAATAAGCATATACGATTAATGCAATTTTATACAACGACAAATGCTCAAATTCACAAAGTCATGCATGTGGCTGGGAACGAGATTTTGAACAATCAGATAAGAAATGACTTTTTCTGCTCAGGTCATATTATAAAGTTGCACCATCTGATAAATCGATATCTGACATTTGAGCGTTTAATTCCTTATATTGACGAACTGATAAAAACATTTAATGCCCCATGCTTTATACCGATTTGGACCTATTGTCAAAAAGAGCAATATGATTTGAGGATTTGCATTACATGTTAACACATCTTCATGAAACATGTTTGGAAATCTTCACGTGTTATTTAGATCTTATGATTGCACAACTCACCTACAATAATGATATTTTTGTTAAAAAATATCGCCTGTTGGTTGCACATGTGATCAAAACATTGTCCAAACCATTTAGAATCAATAGTCGCGACGTTAAAATTTACCCTTTTTACACAGTTATGGACATGGTTCACAATTAGATTAGCAACATGAACAAAAATAACAAAGGTGTATTTTACATTTTTGGTCCTGATAAGTTTTACCACTCACTTCAGTTCATCTTGTTTTTCATTCGATGAAAACTTAAGTGTATGTTAGTTTTTATAATACATATATGCGACATTTACGTTCAAACGATTATATTAAAAAGATGCAAGCACATTGCGTCATGTATTTGCAGTAACGGCTACCTGCCACACAAATAAGACTATCTGCGAATGTTGCGTGTATCCATGGCCAATGTCAGTGCAACAAAGGTAAACATGGTGATAAGATTTGCATTAAATACGCCATATATAATTCATAAAATCAACACAAAGAGATACACGTATTTAATCTGAAAACAACAATTAAATATCACATGTTATGTCTTAAAATAGTACCACACTATTTTATCAAACATTTGTCGAAACCTTCTTGTTGTATGCCTCTTGTATGTTTCGTATTTAAAAAAAACTAACATCGTCTTGCTTTACATTACAGACATAACGATGTGTTTTATTCTTTCTAAAACGTGTCTCCTGTATCTATGAGGATAAATATTTTACACATTGCATTGGAGCCCCTGTTATACGTCGACAAACAGTCGGGAACGCACAGTGACACAGGAATGCTATTTACAATGACATTACTCAAGACTTTTCCCTCTTCCTTATTTAAAATTCGTTTCAAACCGCATAAATCATTGGGTCATATTTGCATTTTGCCGTGCTTTGTCGAGAGTTCACAATCAATCTCAATGTAGTTATAACTCATTTAGTAACGAAAAAAAAAGTCTGTTAATAGAATACGTAGATTCAGAAGTATGTCGCGCTCAAATGCGCCAATTATCACGGTAGATAAAATGAGACGAATCTCATCACATGTATGTGTTATGACCATTTGAAGACAGTAAAAGCGCAGCATAACAGGAGTCGCTGTAGAAATTAAACCATTAAAATGGAATATTTGAAAATATCAAATGTAAGTGAGACAGAATTCAACTTCGTGAAAAAGTGATTACATTTTTCATGTATATGTGTTTATTTAATAAATCTTTGATTTTTATTTTTTTATTTATTTATTTATTTATTTATTTATTTATTTATTTATTTATACATTTCCTTTATTCATTTATTCATTCATTTATATATTCATTCAGTTATTAATTTATTTATTCATTTACTTATTGATTGATTGATTGATTGATTGATTATTTCATTCATTCATCCATTTATTTATTCATTCATCCATTCATTCATTTAAGTATTCGTTTGTTAATTTATGTATTCATCTAATGGACTACAATTGGTCAAGCGAATGATTATCACGATATGTGTATTTATTCCAGAAAGAGTTTTCTTCCGTGATTTTACTAGTGATACTTCGAAGCACAGTAACAGGTATCTAAATACTCAGTTATTATTTTTTGTTTTTACTGTTCCAAACGTATCGATACTTAAATACATCTTTACACGTATTGCTCTTTGACCTGTTGGTATTGTGCCGATCTTGCGTGATCGAATTATAAACACGCGTCGGAGGTTATTCCATATATTTAATTAATAGGTGGTTTGACAATCGCATTATAAACTGTTTTTTGTTGGTAGCTTTTTTTTCTTCTTAAATTAATGAAATCCGTCCATTATTTAAATAAAGGTTTTTGAGTTATGCATGCCCGGTCCGGCAAAAAATCAGACACGCTGATCTCTATTTTTGAGTTGCGTCTTAATCAAAATACAACAGGCAAAAATTGATTCAGTTTGTTTTCATTCCTGTCGATAGAATTCCTGGACAAAAGCGCAACGTGCACAGTTACTAACGGTATCTGTGAGACGAGATGTCGGTGTAATGAAGGTTTCACCGAAGTTAACCAATTCTGTCTTGGAAAAAGTATGGCGATTGTTTTAACTAATAAAATGCAACTTTTGCTTCATATCCCGCTGTCATTATCATCTATATTGTCAAATGCTTATTCTTTGTTCAAATTTTAAATACAAAACATGTCCTATTAATTCGACGGTATTGTCTTATTATTGTAGAGGACCGAACAAAATTAAGTTAAGATATGACATTAATATACTGTTGATCATAACGGTTTACAGATGAAGAAAATATTAAGACTAATGTTGGTGGTATGTTAATTTCTTATCCATTGTAATGTGTTTTTTTTGTAAGAAATGTGTTGAAGATTAGGTCTTCGTGAAATTAATTTTAGATTGTATAAAAGCACTGGAATTCTTCACGATTAAATGATAATTCTATCGTAATCATTGTTGGTCATGGCTCTGATGATGTTTTATATAGTCGGCGCCCCCTGTTCCATGACGCCAGATTGCATTCCGGGCGCAGTTTGCACTAACAGCTCCGGAGGCCTGCACTGCGCATGTCCAGACGGATTTATAGAAGAATTCAACAACACGGAATGTCATTTGAAAGGTTTGTTCATATTTTGGCTTTAGTTAACCCATGTATGCCTAGCGTCTAGAAAAAAGGCCTTGGCAAACAGCGTAGACCCAGATGAGACGCCGCATGATGCGGCGTCTCATCAGGGTCTGCGCTGTTTGCTTAAAGAATTTTTTCTATAAGAAATATTCTAAATATAGAAATAAATATACTAGATATCCCTAATTTGGAAATAAATTGATCCAATTTGGAAGGATGGGAGAGTCCACCAGGCATAAATGGGTTAAACTTACCAGCTATCTGTATGTATTAAAACTGTCTGTGCACCGAAAGCGTTTTCATGTTACATTCCTTCATTTAAGTAGGAAAAATGCAGTTTGCTATACGTATGATACGCATTGTTTGTATAATACGATAGATTCAGAGAGGTCAGGTTACCGATCACATCACACCACTTTTAATTTGTTTATAGCAAGCAATCTACAATTTCAGCGCTTATGCTCTTTTAAAGATATTTATTGTTTCAGTTGGGACCACCTGTAATACGAACACTACCAGCTGCGTTACCGACGCCGCCTGTATCCAGGGTCAATGTCGATGCAATGAGGGTTACCATGGAGACACGATATGTTACAAAGGTAAAGAAGAAGGCGACACAAAATACTTCAAATCAATATATTTTGTGTTATACCTGCTACTCTTTTTCTCTTTCAGGACGACGACAGAATTAAATAACAAAGATATATTATTCTTATACGCGTATCATAAACAATATATATTTTTTTATTTATATTTCAGTTGGAGACAAGAAAGATTGGCCTCTGTGGATAACAATATTAATTATTGCCGGAAGTGTCGTCGCCCTGATCGTGGTGTGTGTTATCGTAACCTGCTGCTGCTGTAAACACAAGAAAAAATCTACCAAGAAATAATTGATTGTAAATGTAGAAAGACTGCATGAAAGTGACCTGATTTATGACAGACTTTGAGAAACGTTTCTACAGACTTTTCTTAAATATTTCTTATTTTTGTTTCCTAAAATATTATTTCACAATGTAGGGAGGTCCTTTATAAGGTATTAGCGTATTGGAATATCTTATGAACTTGGAAGCGTTGTGTTAATAACTCAATAACTTAAAAAGAACAATTATTCGAGTTTTTGTGTGTGCGTCTTTATTCCACCGATTTACGCATCAGACATATTAAATCAGCTATATGCTCAGTAAAATATTCCACGATGCAATTGGTTCCTTAAAAGGCGAGATAACTTATCAATATATAAATAAAACGGGATAGTGCTAGTTACGTCCCCTTAACGCATTCAACAACTGCATTTAAAAGCTTAAATTGCTTCCAACCGAGTATAATAATCCCATTTTTATTTTGAGTGCAAACATGACTTTTCAGATTTGAATAAATGTCAGCTACACAAATATGTTTATTTACTTTTGAAAACAGGTAATGATGCACTAGTCATTCAATTATTCTTTTTTTTAAGTAAACGTTTAACTCGTAAACTCTTCCGCATTGTTTTTCTAAAATACTTGCTCATTACTTTGTAAAAAGAACATGTTATTGGAGGAAAAATATCCGTTAAGAAAGGCTGATTGTAACTCAATTTTCTTCTTAACGTTCACTCATTGTGTTAATTTGTAATGGATTATAATCGACATTTTTATAAACAACATTTATAAGAGAAATAATCTCTATATATAGTTCGATGGGTCTGTTTCGACCCAGACCTTTTAATTGTTCATATGATGCGTTCACACCAGTTGTGTGGCAAAATTCAATTAACTAGGAAGTAAAACATGGGACAAATAATGTTGCAAGTATTCTGATAAAATTCTGCTCCATTACCATCGTTACCACTAGATTTTCCTTTTTTTATTGTTTGATACTCATCCAACTTTCCGATTCACATATTGGGGAATACAATATATCTGCATGTACATTGTCAGTATCTCTATGGACAGTATTGTTAGTGGCGTGTTATTTTTAAAGAGCATGTCCTTTATAAGAAATAGAAAACCTGACTGAAGATTCTAGTGGGCACTATTAGATGCGCGCGAATCTAGTCAGCGGGCGCAATACTGTATAGCGCCCGCTTACTAGATGCGCGCGCATCTTTACCTGGCACAATTAAAAATAACGGACATGTGTAGTTTATATATGCAAAGAAGAAACAAATTTATGTGAGGTATAATATAATTATATATTAAGCCAATCGTTTATAAGATGATGTTTTAAAATTCACAAAAAAAACGTTGGGTGTACTTTTCGAATCAACTTATTTACTCCTAATTGTACTTTGAGGACGATTCTTTTTGCGTCGACATTCCTTCTTAAAGGTTGTCCGCGCATTATTAAAACAATATTTTAATCATCATCATTACTTGTCCATTTAATGAATCGCAGTGTAGAAAAGTTGTTCTGCCTGGTTGACTCGCACTCGCTATCCCACCATGGTTTGTTACAATTGTTTACATTGCTATTTGAATTAATATTGCTGCGTAGTCTCATATTACTTTTCTGTGTGTTTGAAGGTAGAAATAAACTTGCGAATATTTTTTTTTAATTTATGTTGACAGCATCTTGGCCAATTTATATCTGAGTTTAGTGGGATCAAAAACTAGTTCACCAGGTAAAGTCTCAAAAAATTAGTGTACAATGAACTCATGTGAGCGCTCTACGGCCATGATGAACCTCTTGTTCTTGCTATGAGTTTCATGTATTCGTAAAATAAAACTTGAAATGCGTTTTAATTATCCTCATTTATGCACCGCACACATTATTTGCAGAGTGAATGGTTCCATATCTGCGTTAAGGAAATTGCTTCATTATGCGTGAATCGCATCTCAGTTTATGAAGCAAGTTAAATTATCGAAAAAATCAAACAATACATGTTAATCTGCTAAAACCAGACTATTAAGTGACTATGTGGCGATATATTTGCTATTATATAATTAATCAGTTTGTAAAGAAACAACAATAAGTCTAGATTATGTTGTATTCTATGTAACATAAATAAATCAGTCTTTTAGCGTATTAAATAAAGTGATGCTTTTCAATGATTTCTACTCATACCATACGCATCTCTCAAAATTATGACAGTGACCTGAATAAAGTGGCGTTGTCCTTGATCGAAGGATGCTTTTTGTAAAAATGTTATCTAGAAACTGGCTTCTATAAGTCTATTATATATGTGCAGTAGTCGACCACTTCCAGAGTATAGACCCCGATCTTGATGCAGAGTACGGGGCTGGCATCCTGGTCCATGATGTTTGTCTTTTTCAAGCTAACAATAAGCCCAAAGCCTTAGCAAAGAGGCATATGAGGCTTTGGAGGGCCTCCCCTGTATGCGTAGCAAGCGCAGCATCGTCCGCAACAATATCTGCCTGATTTCGTTCATCTTCTTAGTGTCATAGTGTCAAATAAAAAACGACCATAACTGATGGTCTGTCCTAACTCTGGCATTGAAATCACCGAGGAGCAGGTTGGGCTAAAACCTGGGGATCCCGTCCAGCTGATCGTAAAAGGCGTTTTTTTCATCGGAAGCGTATAGAGTCGGTGCAAAGACGCTGACGTTAGTGATGCGACCTTCGGCTGAGTTTAGGCGAAGGGTAATTATGCGCTCCTTACCACCAGTTTGGGGTTCGATGGAGGCAAGCAAGGTGTTATTAACAACAAAACCCACTCCATTTCTATTCTCTAAGGAAACCGCTAGTCTAGTTAGTTTCTTGAAGGGCGGCAATGCAAATTTGAACCCTGATACGCTCTCTGTCGATGATGGCGTTCTTCCTGGAGTAATCAATGGTGAGCAAGTCATAAGAGATCCCAGGGCACATGGTTCTCACATACCAGCTTGCAGAACAAAATGAGTGCTAGAGCCCTTTTTTTCTGTGTTTTTGCCGGTGCGTGGTGTCCATCCGCATGTCGTGCAAACACTCTGAGCTCCAAGCAGGCGTATGTTGGCGGGTCAGCACCGAATTAACTGGGGACTGCCCAGCGTGAGGCGGACGGTAGCCGATCAGTGAGATATGGCGGTATCTCCCACGGTCGGAGTCAGTCCGTTTCGTCCTTTCTCTTCGCCAAAATGAGTTTGGATTGATAACCCGTAATGACTACCGCCCGTGTTGGTTTCATTGCTGTGACATGAGGCTGGAGTGAACTCTCCTTGGCGCAAGCCAGGGCAGTGAAGTATGGAGATCCTGGATTGCCCATGCGTCAGAACCTCTCTCTCTCTATGAAGCTGATGGAACCAAGGAAGCGGTAGACCGATACATCTTGGCACCAGAGGCATCACATTGGTTGCCAGAATGACCTTACAGACAAGATTTGACCGCCGTAGGGACTCTAGCTCCAGATTTGATGAGGTTGACTCCTCTAGCCTTTCCCATGGGTGTGTATGCAAGGCAGTGGAGGTTTGAGTTTTCCTTCTCCTATATGGGCTACCAACCAAAGTTGACGAGCCCCATCTGCCAGAAGCAGCTGATTTAAAGGAGCCAGAGACTCGCCTGCACCCCTTCTCCTTTCAGTTAGAACATGGTTTGTCAGTTAGAGCGGGCTTAGAAGCTAAGCCACACGTTAAGGCCAGGAGCTGGGTTTTGGCTTACAGAGGTCATTTGAGACGCATGTCGTATGGGGCCTTTCTAGAGGAATGTGCGCTTGTGTCCCATCTCCACCCCGGCAATATCAGCCTTAGACTACACATATATTTAAAATGCATTAATATAATTCATGTTATATTGTTTTATACGTATAAACGGAAATATTGGGTTCATTAAAAAAAGTATATTTCCTACCAGGGATATACGCCATTTCGCTTACGAAAAAGAGAATAAAATTATAAGACAATACGCATTGATTCTTTCTTAAGCGTCCGTCTGAATTTTCAAAATACTATACGACAGGAAAAAAAAACCAGCAAAAACCAACGAGTCTGTAAAAACACAGCATATCTATGTTCAGCTTTAAAAGCTACACCACTTGCGTTCTATGGAACCTGGTATCCTTTTAAGGACCTACTGTAACAACACTGCGGCGTATGTCGTATGTCGTCAACCTGTAGTTCGATATCTCTCCTGAGACCAAATATTCGTCCATTCATGATGAAATTTGTTCAGAATGTTTATCTTGACATTATGTAGACCGAGTTAGGTAGTGTACCCAGGTACGATCTTATAAAGACCTTGTTACCACTGGCCACACTTATCATTTAAAATGACAACATGTTTTATGTGTACCTATTTGTGCACACATTTCATGCGTAACATGATACTCATTCAAAACCTATTTTGATAATGATAAGACATGCATACATCCATATGCAATATCAGGCGTGGATAATTCACGCATATGACGTATTTCAAACAACTATGAATCCTTTAAATATACGGGTTTTAGTTGTAGATCGACAATTTAATAAAAATGGTTAAACATAATGGACAAACATACTTTATATCAAACAAACTGTAGAAAACCGTGATAACAAACAGGTCCAATAAACTTAAATAATAGCTAATTATATCGAAGTTTCAACTTTTCATTTTTTTTTCATATCATCAACAAATAAATTAAATGATGGTACAAAACGATTTATCTTCAGTCTTAATCGTCCTGCGATTCAAAGTTTTTCTTGCAAGTGCCTCTTTCTTTATTTCTGATGCATCTTGAACCAGCTTTTGCGTTAACCTCATAAAGTCGAATTCATCCGGGCTATAATTGTTAATCAGAAACACATCAGGACACAACAAACACGATTCTAAGAGCTGAGCAATGCATTCTTGTCTAATGTCTTCAATCACTTTCACGGGATCATGGGTTTGTGGTCGCGATATCTTATCCTTGACTACATCAATATCAATCATTGTTCTTACGAAATAAAATCGTTTCTGCAAATATCCGATTTCTCGTGCCAACCAAGCGTCGTTTTCTTTAAATCTTGACTGACTGGTCAAAATGAAGCAGTCATATGTTTCCAGTTTTATAGTATTTAGATATGTTCTTTGGGTAAATTTAGGCGTGCCGACACCAGGAAGATCCCAGAACTCTAGATGTGTGCACACCGGATGGGGATATCTTCGTATATCCGTAGTGGTCTCTATTACGCCGACTGCGGCAGCATTATTGTGTTTAGGATGAAGACCCCTTATAGCATTGATTAAAGATGATTTTCCTGTGCCGGTTTCACCTATGACCGCAATTTTAAGTACATATGCATCCATGGCTTAATTCATTGTTGTAAAATATGCTTTTTTTGAAATTCAGTGTTCACCTGAAATACGCCAAAAGCATGCTCATTCACAGTTAATACTACAAATACCGCAAAAATATCAACAATCAACTATTTTTATATATGTTACATATACTGCTGCTGCTACTGCTGCTGCTTCTGCTATTGCTGCTGCTACTGCGACTGCTACTGCTGCAGCTTCTGCTGCTATTAATACTGCTACTGCTACTACAACTGCTGATGAAGCTACTGCTACTGCTACTGCTACTACTACTACTACTACTACTACTACTACTACTACTACTACTACTACTACTACTTCTACTTCTACTACTACTACTACTATTACTACTACTGCTACTGCTACTGTTACTACTACTACTACTACTACTATTACTACTACTCTCATTTATAGTAAATATCTTACATGCAAAATCAGCCAGAAAAACCAGGCAAGCTTTAAACAACATAGACAATACACCAACACAACATGCGTTTACGTACAAGCAAAAACGTATTCATCATCATCAACATCATCATCATCATCATTATAATCATTAACAACAAAAACATTAAAAGAACAGACAAGTATTGAAAGTTTTGTAATGATCACTGACACATGATAAATACAATACAATCATTGGAATATTTTATTCAACCATTAATGTACATTATTTGTAATACTACCAAGCAGTAAAACATTTGTCAAACATCTTAATAAAAAAAGCATACCTGTTTTTCAATTAATATTTAAACCGCGGCCACTGTAGTTTGTTTATGCTTTCGTATCTGTCCTTTAACTAGTGATATGTGTACTGACTTGTAAAATAAAATACACTTAAGCTTTTTGAACGGCTTCCAATTTTACGCGATATCTGAAGACTGTCATATGTGTTTGGTTTATGCTCGTTAGCATGGTCCACGGTCGTCTATACAAATATTGTTTCGTATTCAATAAATAGGTGACGGGCGAGGATCACATGATCGCTTCGAATACTCTTTATTTATATCGATAATAAAGAAATCATCCTTTTTTATTCTCGTGGTTTAAACAATTGATCCATATTTATACTATGTTATGAAACATGTTTTTTGTTGATAACAGGTTGCTGACATTAACGAAAATAATCAAGCCCTAAGGTTACCCATTTTTCTCAGAATGGGAAGTGGCATTGTTTGTTACATTATATGCACATTCATGCATACTTGCACAACACAAACTCTGTCAAAAGACATGTTTTATTACCTCAACATTAATACATACCCTTTTTTCTTTGATGCTTTAACGGGCATGAATGCCTTTTCGACACATGTGATCTGCAAAGATTCCCAAATGTCATCATGTAAGTACAACCGTCGGAAAGCGAATCTTGTGGTCCTGCGATTGTGACTAACAATTATTTCAGAAGTTTGTCGTTGATGCTCACACCTTTCTTCTACATGTTAATTTTGTTTTCTCGCCATTGTCAAGTTCACTGCAGGTAATAACATTAGGGCCTGTTTATATAAACACAAACTTGTGGTACTGCAAAAGTCCATTCAATGACACAAAAGAACTTGCTGAAACACAGCCGTCAGTCATAAAAATCAAACGCCTCATCCAAACTATGTGGTAGTTGTGGCCGTTGCCGATGTTCTTTCCACGCTGCTTGTTCACATCCTCTAATAATTGTATAAACAATAATTAATAGCATGTTTGTAATGACCCATTCCACATATACTTAAAAAGAAAATAGCTGCAGACATAGTTTAACGGACATCTTTCCATGAAACATAGAATAAAACAGATTAACAATATATAAGTTAACAACAATGTGGTTTTTAAAAATCAGCTATACACGCGATGGCATGTTTAAAGACATGGGTTTAAAGAAATAGATGAAGTGATGACCATTTTTGAGTATGTGCCTTTAAATACTGTGTACAAACCATGGTATTTGCAGCATGGTACACAATAATTGAAAGTGGCAGAGTAACATCCCTATATCCATACACGTGTACATCAAATACATTCTATATTGTATTTACTTAAATACATTTACGAGAACATTTTGATTTAATTACAACACTTGGATTGTATTGTTCTTCTTGTTACTTCTACCTCATTTACTCCTTTATTTGCTAAACGTAAATGCGATCCGCCCCTTGTTAAAATACGTTATGTTTTAGTGGAGGTCTGATCTGATAACGCATTCCAGACTAATTAGGCGCAAGTTTTTTTGTCTGAATACATCGTGGTTTTCAATCTCTCCCAGATAATATCTTGAAAATATCTATTATTTCACTTCAGTCACTGAAGCGATTTCGATCTGGTGATTTAGCAAACCGGGCTTATGTTCTTTAAATGAGATTTATTAAAACCGACAAACGATGTTAAATTGTGAAAGTCTTGGTCCACAAAATACGGTACGGTATATGCATGTGTCAAGTGGATGATTGAGCTGGTATGTCCATGGCAGATTTTAAAGTTTCGCTGACAGTTCAGTTGAAAAGGACCAGCAGAATATATATAATATTCAAAACAACAAATTAAAAAATGCAGTTTGTATGTCCCTGAAGCAGTCACACCGTCCGTCGGTGGGTTGATTTTTCCGTCCGTCTAAATGTCTTTTCCGTTCTGTAACGTTTAAATATCAGAAAAAAAATATAATAATATTATTTCGGATTATTATTTATATTGACACGACTATGTGTCTAGTATATATCATTAGAACAAATGTTCTGATTAAGCTTTATAAAGGTAATAGGAAAGATAATAAAACCAATTGAAAAAACTAGTAATGTTTTGTTGCACAATATTTAAAAAAAACAATATTTTAAGTTGGTCAAATCAAAACGGATAAGTTAACATTAGACTTGATGAATATATTTGATTGACATGTTAAATTCGTCTGAATACTAACCCAGTTCCTCGATATTCGTTGACATCCCTATTATTTGCATGCATATGAGATTTACTTACATATACAGCTTAATATGAGCAGACGCCAGAAAAATAGGTTATATTTTAACATCGATTTTGCGTGTGTTGTTTTAGTTTGTAATCCGGATCTCCAGTTGGAAAGCTCCGTAGGTTAAAACGAAGTCAAACAGTTAAGTTCATGGTACTTGGAAACAAATAATAACAGTTCACATTGAACAGATTTCAAAAAGATCAGCTTGGTTTGTACCCGAGGAATATATTGTGTTTTTGCTAATGTCACTAAAGCTTTAGCATCAAAGACTAGATGAATTGAATAAATGTACTTGTTTTTGTTTCGTTTCATCGTGTAGTATACAGATACAGTTCTTTTGCATAAGTCAGCGTCAAACCGTTGAGAAATTAATTGGTTATTTATTATTTTTAGTGCTAAACACTTTAAATTGTAATGGATTGTTGATTAACAATAACTGATCTTTGAAACTCTGGACCTTGTATGTGATATGGAGATCCATAATACAGGTTAAGACACACAAGGCTAATATCACGGCGTTGACCCCAATTATAATAATTGTGTGTCTGTTAGTTTCATGCTCTGCCTTTGGGCTTGAATTACCCGTTTTGTGCTGTGTCAGACTGTTTGGCAGAGGACTTGCTCTACAATATGATTTCTCTTCTAATTATTTCACGTTGTTTATATTTAAATGGTCCGACGACTTTCATTAAACACAAAGCCATTATAATGCATTATTAAAAAACGTTAATGTAACACAATATTAAGCCGAGGTCCAGTAGGTGTTAATAAATCAAACACGCCATTTAACAATATTAAGTGAATTTGCCCCACACAAATAAAAATGATCGACCTCCTACTGCAAAAGAATGTGTTATCGGTGTTACAAATTGTTAAGCTAACAATGTTAACATTGTATCTGTCTTAAATGCCAACAATGGGTTGAATTGATTGTAATACTAAAATGAAATGAAGAACAGCAAGACCAACTATCAGCTTAAATATCACATAACGTACGTTAACTTAATGAAAATAAAAAGAGTTTAAATAGTTACGTGAGACGATAGCTTTATGTCATGTAATTATCAACTGAAACACTCTGTTGTGACATAAAATCTTCGCCTCCAGACTAGTAATTGGCAATATGTTTATCCCGTAGATTATTTTCAATGATTACCATTTATTTAAGTACAATGGAATGTTGATTTACCGCTGCTACTGAATATTATTGATAGTTACATAATTATTTCAAATGACAGGCCTCATACGTCGGCTACTATTACGTCTATAACTACTGCTGCTGCTACTTTTATTCATACAGCAGCAACTGTACAACAGCAACTAATACTACAATTACAACTACTATGAGAGTAAACCATTTCAAGGCTATATGTATATTTACTAGATTTGTAAATTGGCGATCACTATACGTTAATGACATTAATTGAAATAAAGTGTAATTTTCACCAGTCTTCTTGACACTCTTCCTTTAAGGACTTGTAACCATGTGTTATTTACGAAATATAAAGAAATCTGATGACATGAAATTTAAATTATGTATCCCTCAAAACAGGGACTTATTAAAACATATAATACCTGTTTTAATAGGTCCTCGTTCAGATACTTTGAGAGTCTACGTGACATACGAAAGGATCGGAATATGAAAGCACGATCAAATTACAACGCATATCAAGGACACCAGTTCAAATACAAAAGGTTTGCAAACACGATACAAATAATAGCAATACTTACGTTAAGCGAGCATAACGTTGCGAAATACGAAACCAATATATACCTTAAGACACGAAATTAGCAAACACATTTGGAACATTTTCCAGGACCTGTCGCAATAAGATTTAAATCAGTTCACAGTGGTTAGCGAAAGTTTGCAGATGTGCTGTCGAACGTTAAAGGAAATTTGGAAATGAAATATAAACGTGTATTTTTGGTTTTGGAATAGTGTGGTTTACATCGGAATGTCAATGAAATATATATAATGTTGTTTTAATACAAAGACTTTTTTACTCCAAATAAATTTTGTATAATATTTTCCTTGGACTTTCAGATTATTGACATGCGACAAAATGATTTGCTCAAAGTGCAAAACCGAAATCGAAAACTCGTCAAAATTTTGTTCTTCTTGCGGTGCATCAACACAGGTTACATGTCGCTTTTGTCACACAAGTATTAAATCTAACTTCTCGTTTTGTCCAAATTGTGGGAAAAGTAAACATGCAACATTTTGTATTGCATGCGAAAACGAACTAGAAGAAGTAAGCAATTTTTGTCCATATTGTGGTTTAAAGACTGAAGTCAATCAAACCGAACTGCGTTTCAAGTCGTGTCAAGAAACCGCAGAGAGTGCTACCCGTGTTGTGTACAAAAGAACAGAACGAGCTGAAAATAAAGAGGATAGCTGTCATTCAGGTGACGATGCTTTTCAGAACCCAAGGGAGGACGGACACAATACTCAAGGTGATATAAAAATAATTATATTAATAACAAATAACTTTTATAACCGGATAATTCGATTTCAAAAAGTACTTTCAAAGGAGTTATTCACATTCGGTTACAAACGCAATTTATGGATATTCACGTGCATTTAGTTTATCATGGTTACATGCATAATAACAATACATTATTTGACACATATATTCTAATTTAAATGTTTTATTATGAATTGTGCAATACATTATCAAATATAACATATGTCAGAAAGTTTGAATTTCAGCACGCGAAATCGAACGTTTTCACGCAAAATATGAAATGAACAACATGCAGTTTCATTGTGAAATATTTGAGTTATTTGTTTTGAACATGAAAATCGTTGTCATGTCATTAATTGATCTCACAATACAACAGATCATTAAATTTATAATGGTCACTGTTGCTATTAAACGGTTGCTTAAATGAGGATAATTAGGATCTTAAACGAATGACTCTATTTTTAAACCCTCTATTTAGAGAAAAAAAATGTTCTTATTTCAATTATGTTTTAACTGTAATTGAATTGTGGTATCTGAATATATGTTTATTGTTTTAAATATAATATAATATAATATAATATGTACGATACGATACGATACGATACGATACGATACGATACGATACGATACGATCCGATACGATACGATACGATATAATATAATATAATATAATATAATATAATATAATATAATATAATATAATATAATATATGTTCGTAAACATAATACCAATTTTTGATCTTCTCTGCAAACTAGTGTCAACTGCGCTTGCATTTTTTTTATAATAGCAATATATATGTGTTATAGGTTATCTTCAAAATATGTTTAGAAATGGATAACACTTCTTACATAGCAAATATAATCACTTTATAATTTACTATTTTTTTTACTTGAAATTCTTGTAGTTTTATTTCCACATTTTTGGTCAATATAATGATTTTTTATTACATTTAAAACTCTTAAGCTTTCATTGGTCAAAGCGTGAAACACATTTTCCATGTTTTATTTATAATAAGGACAGGAAATAAAAGAAATTATCATATAGTCACTTCTTTAAGCCAAATTTTAATCCTAAGGACCCATTTATGAACAGCTGTATTAATTTATGAACAAGTATGTTTCCTTGTTTTAACGATTAACGGAAGATGTCCGCTTTGACCTATAGTGCTATTTTATAAAGTTGTACTAAATTGTAATTTAAAGTTTATGTAAACTTGTATTTATTAGTGGTTGGAATCGGTTCCCCAAAACCGAGTCGATTAATCGGAGGCCATAATCAGCGATTAATCGATTAATCAGCATTTTTAACAAAAAATTAAGTTTTTAATATGTTGACCAGTGTTTTTGTTGATATTAACATTATATTGCTATATTTTATCAAACAGAACTTTATCATGACTATTCCTTATGTGTTTTGTGATTTAATAATGAATAAATGCTAAAAAATCTTGCTTTGTGTTGGAATTCATTAGTGAAAAATCTTGTGGCTGCAATGTTACGTACTGTGTTGAAAACGGCGTTAAACCCCAATAACAACAAGTCAACAACAAATCTTGTACAGAGTGAAGAATATTACAGATTGGTAAATAAAAACAGATCTTTAAAAAGTAATTTATTTCAAAAGAACAACTTTTATGATCATTATCAGAAGAATATGAAAATATCTACTTCAATATGGACCTTATGATAATAGTTTCTTGACCACTTAATACAAATTCTTATCTGACCGACATCTTGAATGAATTGCCTATACACATCCGAATTACGATCGCTGATTGGTTTAAAGGGGTTGTTTTATACAATAAAAAAGCTCGTTTCAGTTGAGCGGTAAACAGAAATGGTGTAGTAAAAAATATTGAATGATCGGTACGGTAAAAAATTCGTCAACTTTTCGTCGACTCGAAATTTTCATCGTCATCGTCATGTCAGCAGCAATTCGTTGACGACGCGTCGACGATCTGATTAATCAACTCACCACTAGTATTTATATCAATACCTGACCCGAAAATACACGAGTAAACGAAAAATACTCAACCGATAAGATGCGACAAAAATACTACCAGTTGCATACCTCAGTTAGATCGCAATATATGTTATTATAATAGCTGCCTCTAAATGAAGTTTTGCTTTGTTTTAGATTCCGCTGTTACACTGCATAAGGTAAAACTCTTTGTCGTACTGTTCTTGTTCCTGAAATCATGCTTACATGTTGTTTATACTGTTACAATAATTTGTATTCAAATAAAGGATACCTTACGTAAAATTAACAAAAAAACGTTCATAAATTCAGGCTAATTGCAAAAGTATTATTTAAGGGCCGCGATGGGGGCAATAAAATACAGCAGTCCGCTCGAAATGTAATACAAGCTGGCTCTGTATGCATGTTTTCTATATCAAAAGTTGCAACAGGATTGGTATATGCAAACCAAAGTTATTGACGCGTAACCACCTGTTGACGCCACTAGCCTTCCCGTTTAACCCCTAATCTGATAACCGTATTTTCCACTTCGTTGTATACAGAACAATGTAATTATTTGAAAATGCAGCAAATTGTGTTATAATGAAAATATTACATAACGAAGTGACATACTAGATTTTGTGTTTGCAAATAAACTCAACAGTTTGAGAAGAACTCGAATGCCCACATTGGGGACGTTTTTTGCCGTCAGCCTTTTTCATCTAATTTAACACTTTGTATTTCTAATAGAATAAATGCAAGCGTTTTCTTTTAAGCCAAACAAATTTTCAGTAAGAAATATATTACTTTATTGTTTATCTGACACATTTATCTAGTGTTAATGAAATACCCTGACCACTCAAACAAGAATTAATTTATTTAGATTTCAGAATGAGATCTTTTTTAAATCAGTAAATGTATAGTAACAAGTGTCGACCTTTCTAGGTCAAACCGGTTAAACGTCTGCGTTTCATGACCTATTGTTCATTTGTTTGTTTCAGACTGGCGTAATAGACACATATTCTACGGGGGTTTTGCAAACTATCGCCGATACCTTGACTAAAAGAGGAATTACCGTGGAAAAAGATCGAATACAACGAGATCTCGATTTTTGGAAAGGTTGTACAATAAAAATTGCGGTGATAGGGGAATCTGGATCAGGTAAATCATCGTTGATAAATACATTGTTGGAACTTAATTCCTGTGACATTGGTGCGGCGGCAGTTGGAATAACGGAAACCACTGTTGCTATGAAATGTTATCCGCACCCGAAACATTCAAATCTTGAATTCTGGGACCTTCCAGGCTATGGTTCTTCTCGATTCCCGAAATATACCTATCTGGAAACCGTATGTGTAAACCAATACGATTTTTTTATTTTGACGTCAACGGGCAGGATCAAAGAAGACGATGCCTGGCTGGCAAGAGAGATTTTTGCGTTACGCAAAGGGTTTTACTTTGTGAGAACTATGATTGATTTTGCCATCTCTAAAGATAAGCTGACCAAAGGACCTAAACATAATCCAGACAATGTTCTTGATGTTATCCGATCAGAGTGCATAGAGAATTTGAAGAAAGCTAATGTTTGTGATCCACACGTGTTTCTTGTCAGCAACTATGACAGGGAAAAATACGATTTTAATAAACTGTTCACTCAGTTAATGGACGATGTTCCAGAAAGCAAGAAAGAGGCACTGGTATTGGGTTATGTAACTATTTCACCAAAAGTAATAGAAGAGAAATGTAAAGTTTTAACGAATAGAATCTACAAAGTTGCTCTCCTGTTCTCCGCGGCTTCTGCAATATCAATACCTGGTACTGGTAGAGTAGTTGATTTTGAGTTAATGAGAAGGGAAACAGAATTCTACCGGGAACAATTAGGCACAAGCGACGAATCATTGGCTCGCATCGCAAATCATTTCAGTATTTCATTAGATGACTTAAAGGTGCAAGTAAACATTGAATCACCACTTTATTTCAAGTCTGAAACTGCCTTCATTAACATGTTTGCGGGACTAGTCATATCAGAACTCATAGAAGATACTGCAAAAGCGTTATTTCCTATAATGGGCAGTATTATCGCGATGGTAACCACATATCCTACATCTGTATTTATACAGAAACATCTACTCAACATCTGTGCGAACGAAGCATATCGTGTCATGCAGTTTAAACCGAGATATTTGGATTAAGCAAACTAGTAAATATATAATAATGCTCAAACCGATTATTTCGTCATATTTATCCTCCTGTAGACACACAATATATGTTTTCATAAATATAAAATGAAACTAACAATTGTCCATTATTGGTAATAATATAAGCAATTCGCAAATGTTCTATTCACCGAATTCGGCAAGCAATATTTTTCGCCAACAATAGCCCGCAGCGAAGTGGGTCAGATACAGAATAGTAACCAAATCGACAATAACAACCAATGGCTTTATGCAGGACAACTCAACGAAAGTGATTTTTTGTGAATTGTGCTATAATTATATGCCTGAATAGTCAGTGTATGTTAATATTGTTGTAGCTCCCTTGAGAGAAGTAAATGCTCATTCCGAGATAATTGAATTACGTTCATACCAACTTGTTTAAGATTTGATAGCCATGCAACCAAACAGGCCAGCTTGTAAGATCTTAAGTTTATATAAATGTTGCTTCTCACTTAGAAATTATTTTGTAATAGTCCTGACACTAACTTAAAAATGCATATTTATTATAAAAAGTAATAACATGTGTGGAATACGCAATAGTCTTTGTGCGAAACTACATTAATCTTAAAGTTCAAACATTAATTTACTGTTATGTGTAATTGTGGCACATGTATATTCACAAATCTAAAAAGCTTTGAGGTCAACTAAATGTAAATAGCAATACACAATCTCACGGATTTATGTCATTGTTACTTGTATCACTGAATTCCGAAAACAATTATCATACGCAAAGCAGTGACTGAGGAAATCTCATCGGGCCGAAATCACCAATAAGGCCTAAAAGTCGGTAGCCTACGGAACATTGTTAGTGCTTTGTAACCTTCTAGTGCCTATTACTTGCAGGGATCAATTTAAATATCTCAGTTTGAACTATTTTATTTTTATAAAATAGTTAACCTGACTTCAAATTGCTTCGATTTATTGCTGTCTGCAGCATGTTTCAGCGATACATGTTTTAAAATGCGATATATACTTCTACGTTCATCGGTTGTACAGGTTTGTTGGACTGGTTTGTGGTTTGCAATTTAGTAAATGTGAGTTGCCAAGCGGTATTGACAAGTGACACGTGTCATGCTGATTTAACATTAGCATAATTTAAAACCAGACTACACTTGCATTTTCTTAGAATTAAAAATCTAGCATTGTCTATATCTACTTGTTTTTATTGCTGTAAATTATAATTTTATCAGATGATATAGAGTCACTACCGAAAGATGTATCATTAAACGTGTTCGCTAACTTTGAGGTATTTTGGCTGTTTATCGAATGGCGGCCGCTTGACATTTTTTTGAGAAATGGCGTCTCAAAATAATCTGCCTGCACGTAATAAACTATTATTGCGCAAACACGATTTGTTGTTCATTTGATGCTATAAAACAGAGAGGACAATCAATATAATTTCGTGTCATATTATTTAAAATTGCCCAAGTAAAGCTGTTAAAATTGGGGAAGCGGACAACTACAACGAGCGAGGCCTGGTGTAGGGGAGATAACCCTGGGTTTGGGTTTGGGTTAGGGTTAGGGTTGAGTTAGGGTTAAGGTTAAGGCTAACCCTAACCCTAACCCGACCCCTAACACTAACCCTAACCCTCTAACCCCCCATGCGCATTACGATATCAGGCCTCGCTTGTTGTAGTTGTCCGCTTACCTTATTACAATTGACGCAAAAGGTCCGCTAATTTATACAATTTTTGAAACGATTTAGTTAGGCGCCATATAACAATCACAATTCAAGTAAAATATGTTAACTAACACATTGTTATTTTTAAATGAGAACAATAATAATCATCCATACAAAAACATGAACATAAACAAATGCCAATGTCTTATTGCTTTCCGTGTGTTTTGATCACGTGTAATACATGGACGTTATAGTTATGATTAGAATATTCGTATTCTGATGCAACTGAAGTTTTTCTGTGTTTGTATCTATGTATATGTATAACGCATCTTCCTATGTCAGGTTATGTCGGGGTTTTTTTAAATCGTTTTTAAACTTTATGTAACAGTCAGTTCTAAATGAGTATCGAATGAAACAATTGTGTCTTTCTCTGTAAAAGTTGTGTGTGCGTGTGAGTGTCGGTTGGAACAAATCACATTTATTTTACTTATTGTATTTTGTTTGTGTGTATTCATTTTGATATTCTGCAGTCTAATCAGTGTGCTTTGGTTTGTATGAGATATCATTATCGTTTGGTTGTATTACAACTTTAATAAGAATAAAATCGTTTGTGTGTTTGTGTTTTGTTTTTTGGATTGTTCGCCGTTTTCAAATGTATTTCTATCAAATCATGGCAGCCAGTTAATATTCTCACACTTTCCAGGGAAATCAGGTTTTACCAGTGCCAAGTGCAAATAATTAAGCATTTTCTTAAAACTGCCCTTTTCGAGTCAAAGGTAGAGGGAGAAATAATTGATGAAAACTATTTTCATGACCAATCTTCACACACGTTATCAGGCCAGTAGGAAATTCAACCCGCGATGCACGGATTTGTAGTCCAGCGCTCGATCAATATATGGAGGACATATCCAGTAAAAAAATGCATCATTAAGTTTATTACATCCGAACTTCTAATGTTCAGATTGCATCTTCAATTGGGATAAATTTCAACACCTTACATTGTAGAATCGAAGAAACACATGTTATTATCGGTTCTTTTTGTTTCTTTTTTTGGAGCTGCCCTTTCGTTTTTCACATTGCTTTTATGCACATTATTATTTTTTGGAGAAATTGTTTTACAACAACAGCTATCTTCTATATCACACGTTTACTTATTACATGACAAATATAACAACTGTCAGATAAAAAGCTCTGTGTTTTGAACGAATTGTTTTATAGCAAGCATTGGATACTCAGAGGTAAAATTTGAAGAGTATAGAAGACACAAACATACAGTTTTACAATTATAAAGAATCATTCTAAGAGAATAATGGCAAGCTAGTTGGATTTTGAAATGTAAGTTTGAACATTTTAACAAGAAAGATGCCAAAAATAGTTTTAGGGGGCGCTATTGCGTTAGGAAGCCGTCAGAACACACAGTGCTTTCCCTTAGAGAATGCACAAATACCAAATGGCAGACTATAAGCGCAATCGCATTATATCTGAGCAATACAAATAATTATACGGTGTCTTTTTCGTTAAATTGAAGTTGGCTACTAATGAAATGTGTTTGTGTTTCAAGAAGTAAAACAGATGCACCCATCAACTTTAATTGTGTTAAAAAAAATGGTCCGATAGAATCATCTTCATCCTCTTCTTCTTCATTAGCACCATCACCAGCAGCAGCATTATAAGCACCACCATCACCATCATCAGCAGCAGCAGTAGCATTGACATCATCATCATCATCAAAATTACCATCAACATCGATTCGTCATCATCATCATCATCGATATCAGCATCATCATCATTATAATTACGGAGATAACAAATAGGATTTTAGTAAGTTCCAACTGACAGCAAAAAGAAGATACAGACTTACCCCAATCTTTTCTATGTGTTGCGATCAATAATACTCTTTAATTAATATTTTAAAAATTCCCAATTTCCTCGTTTGTTTTACTTTCAATGTAAGGAAATACAGTTAACAAAGGAAACAAAATAATTAGGTTACTTGTACAGAAACATGGTTATTTTGTTCATAATGGACATTCGATATACTTCTATACATCTACGTAAAGGAAAATAACCGGGCATTGATTTCTACATAAAGAGTAGTGCCGCCTATACAACATTTTTCAGTTAAGTCAGTGCTAAAAAGTCCAACGTTTATTCAAATTATATCCACTTCCCGTTCTTCTCTTAACTTTTTTGGATACATTATAAAACATATTTATTCTTATTTTAAAATAGTCAACTCCAAACGATAGGCCCTATAATAAGGTCGATACAATTAAGATAGTAGTTTACTGTAAGCACTTTAATTATTCTTAAGCGTAAGGCGCTATGAGAAACGTAAAAGTTGTGTATGTTTGTTATTTAAGTTGGAATTTTTGATATATTCACAATATTTTAGCCATATCGCGGCAGTAAGTCTTCTCCAAGTGTAAGCGACTGAAGATCACCACAGCGTCTAAAAGTAGTAATTGCTATTAGAAACACAGTCTTCCACATCACATACTTCAGCGGTGCCTTGTTCATAGGTTCAAAGGGACACTCTTTTAAGACTTGCAAAACAATAGGTAGATTCCATTCAGGTTCAATCTTATTTACCGGTGGTCTTCTGTTATAAACTCCCTTAAGCAGTCTAATAATAAATGGATGTTGACCCAATGGTTTTTTATTTACAGTTGGTAAAACAAAGGAAAGCATAGACCTATAGTCTGCAATAATCCTGTATTGTAAACCTGACTGAAACAAATCTGTTAAAAACTGAGCTGTTTCAGTCAAAGATATTGAAAAGGTATCAATTTCCCTTTCCGCACACCAGCTAAAGAACTTCCTGAATTTAGCTGAGTAATCTCTTTTAGTCCCTGACCTCATTGATTGTAACAATAAGTTTATTGTTTCTGAAGAAAATCCTTTTGTTGCAAACTGTTTGTTGATAATAGCCATGCAGTCAGGTTGAGATTTTTTACATTGGGATACAGGATTCCTTCCGGTGGTAATAGGTTGTCCTGAACAGGAAGTGCTATTGGTTTTGCTATGAGAAGTTCCAGAAACTGAGGAAACCAAAACCTCCTTGGCCAATGTGGTGCGATTAAAATGATCTGACACTGAAATTGTTTCATGTGAAACAGAACTCTTGATATCAGAAGAATAGGTTGAAAAGCGTATGCAAAGATTTGGTCCAATGCGACTGATAATGCGTCTGTTGCAAACGCTTGTGGATGGTATGCCCAACTGCAAAATAGTGTTGTCTTTTTTGTTTTGTTTTGTCGCAAGAAGATCTATCAGAGGTGGTCCCCAAATTTTGAATATCATCTCTGCTTTCGCTGTATTCAATATCCACTCTGTTGGATAAAGAATACTGCGACTCAATCGATGGGCTATGTAAGTGTTCTTTCCTGCAATGTGTACTGCCTTCAATTGCATATACTTCCGCTTCCGGTCAATGGCGGTCAGGTGAACATTTGTTAGTGAAAATTTGTTCTAAATAAGCGGTAAACGAATCACATAACAATATCAGAATAAAATATAATAAACAGTGAGTGATGGCGTGTTTGCGTGACGAGGAATTACCACAAAGTTCAATGGGTGAGTCGGACATACTGACTACAACGGAGTACGCAATACCCGTGCAGAACCGGTTTAAACAAATGAACAATGGCGGGCAACGATTGAGTGAAAACGGTGGGTTTCAAACTGTGCAACGTAGAACAAAACGTAAAAAAGTGAGTAGTAGCAATACGGATACGTTTGCAAACATGGACATAGATAGTAAATTAGTTTGCATGTTCGAAAAAAATAACGTGATAGAAGACAAAATATCTGAATGTAGAAATGACATAACCAAAGTAAATAGCAATTATAACATGATAGATGCACGATTATATGCCCTTGAGCAAACTATGGATCGGCAAGTTGAAATGACCCCCTCTACGTGTTACCACTCAATAGACAGAGACGCGAGAGATATGCGAAACAATATTATAGTATATGGACTATCCGAGGGCTCTCATACAATGACAGGAATCTTGTTTTGAAATTCCTTGAAAATGAGCTAGAAATTGGCACCAGCGATATGATGATCGATTGAGCACATCGATTAGGTAGAAAATTCCCGAACACAAATGACCGAAAGAGACCAATGATAGCGCGCTTCAGAGACTACCTAGATACTGAAACCATACTTTCGAACGCATACAAGTTAAAGCGCACCCACTTTAGACTAGACCGTCAATACCCAAAAGAAATTGCAATAGCTCGAAAGGAGCTATATCAATCAAAAGAGTCCGAATATGCACGAATGTCAAATCAAAGAGTGAAAATTTAAGTACCCCGCTGAATTGTTTATACATGACAGATCTATAGAAAACAAATTCCCAGAGTGGTTTAGTGTGCTAGGGGTTGACAGGCTGAAGAGATGCCCTGATACTAACCCAACCCAAAGCGCGAGTGTGTACTCCAATGAGACTGTTATTAACAGCAGTAGCGTGAGTTACAGTAATGATGGCAATGATCAGGAGGCTGCAGATGAGGAGGTATTCCTGAAAACACAAGAAAGAAGCATGCAGCCAATGGTGGGCAACGCCCACGAAAATGTAAACAAACCTAGAAGTAGAACCAATAGCGCGGACCGTATGGCGTATAGAACAGAGTGAGTCAGTACGCGTACCTGTAAACGAAACTCACCCGAGCGTACCTATAAAAACGCCTATAATCAACAACACACAAATCCCTACCAAGACGATCGATAGCAGAGAAACCGATACATCAAATTGTGTGAAACAGTTTAAAACAACACGTGTTAAAATGACACAATCACAACCGAACAAAAACACAAGCGACAGAAAAACAGTGAACCAGCGCAGAGGTGTATCCCAAAACTATGACACAATTAAAAATAGCACGGGGACATCGGGTTTAGAGCAGATCGACGTACCGGTCAAGAAATAGGACAGTAACGGAGAGAGCACGGAAATTAAAATGTGTTTATTGAATGTTCAGGGACTAATCGGGAAACGTTATAACAAATTATTATTAGGTGAAATGAAAACACTTTTTGCTGAAAACGAAATACTATTATTTACAGAAACATGGTCTAATTCTTTGTATAACTATGATGTCGATGGTTTTCATTATTATAGGCTAAGTAGAACTATACATCTTAAAGGGACAAAACGGGCTAGTGGTGGAATAACGATTTATATTGCCGATCGCTTGAAAAACAGTATTGATTTCTTGAAAAGTAGAGATGATTGTATTATGTGTATAAAACTTAAAGGTCAATTGTTTGAAAACGGGATTGATGTTTTACTTTGTTTGACGTATAATGTGCCACGTGAAAGCAGTAGGGAAATGTTTATTAATGAAAGTTTATTTGATCAAGTTTTAAACGATATGATACAGTTCGAAAATACTTATAATAATAACTGCAGATTTATAGTTTGTGGAGATTTTAATTAAAAAAATTGGCGTTAAAGCCGATTATGTTGAAATTAATGATTTACAACGATTTAATGTATTACCAGACGATTATATCGCAGATAGTTTTTTACCAAGATTAAATCAAGATAAAGTTGTTAATGAGCACGGTAATTGTCTACTTGAATTTTGTAAAATGACTGGGTTAAAAGTGTTGAATGGTAGAGTATGTGGGTAACCAGTAACGGGTCTAGTGTTATCGATCTTGTAATGTATTCGCCTGCTTGATTTAAATGTGTTGATAAGTTTGAGGTATTTGATCCTAATTTAATATCGGACCACTGTTTAGTACAGTTTTTTTTTATAAATACCTACACCAATGAAGATACATTTAATGATATTGATACAACTGCTTTGTTAAATAATGAATGTGATAATGCAAAATACATTTATAAATGGCATAAAAAAACGAACTTTATATACAGTCACTCAAAAATGAAAGTATTATACAGTCTTTAAACAAGGTATGCAGTGATATTAATACCACTTACTGTTTCTCGTCTCTAGACCACAGTTTAGAACATTTTTTGTTCCATTATTGATGAAGTATGTTCACCATTATTTAAGAAAACTATAAAAACTGGCAAAAATGAAAACTATCAACATGTTCAAAATAAAAAATGGTTTAATGACGAGTGTCAATCAGAAAAATCAGAGTTTTATAAATTATTGATCATATATAGGAATGACAAGTCTGACGAAAATAGAATTAGTATGACCAATGCACGTAGTTAATACAAATGCCATATCTTCGATGTTGTAATATTTTCAGCCTTCAGAGGCTAGAAGTGGTATTGTTATTTTATTATTTTTAGAAACCTTGTTTAAGACCTTTCTTATACTTAGATTCTTATACATTCTCTGTACTTATAAAGTAAACGTGTATGTTCATCAATTGAGAGTTCTGCAGGTTATACTGAATTTTTACAGACCATTATCGGACAAGCTGCCTTTTACCTACTATATGTATGTTGACTTGGCAATGTGTATTAATGTAACTTTAAGATTGGTGGTTTCGCAAAATTTAAAAACACTATGATAAGATTAAAAACAAAAAACCCTAAAGTTGTTCTCTCCCCATTGAGAATTCCGATTACACGTAGTATTCATTTGCCGTTAAATTATAGACAATTACTTTTTTCTAGACCTACAGTCAAACTAAATTTACTTCGAACATCTTTCATTGGAGATACAATGCGGCTGGGTTCTAGTTCGCAGCGTAATCAAGCTCCGTGTAATCGGTATCCTACAATAAATAAGTGCAACTCCAGGAAGTGTTTATGTTGCAAGTTTTTAAATATGTCCTCTTTTATTCTTTCATCGGTTAATAACCGAAAATTTTCAGTTAACATTAAATCCGATGTCTCATGAAATTCTATGCATGTGGTTTATGTCATTACTTGAAATGTACCCTGTTGTGGTGCGCAATACGTTGGGCAGACTAGTAGATCACTAAAAACACGTTTTAGGGAACATTTTTTTTAAATTAAAAATAATAATAAATTTAATAACTTCATTTACCAGCACTTTAATAAAACGGGTCATAGTGTAACAAATATTTCAATTCAACCTGTGGAGCAACTTATTTTTGATAATAGTACTTCAAATCAGTGCCAATTAAAAGCAAGGTGTATGTCGGAATTCGAATGGATTAAACGTTTGCAATCAGCTTACCCACTTGGATTAAATGATAATATTCTTAATGTTGGTACTATTTCTAAAAATAAATCGATTAATTCATTTTCTCTGTTTAGTAAACGTCTAAGAAATAAACGTTCACACGGCATTAGGAAAAATGGTAACATAAGGCGTAAATTTAAACGTCTGCTTTCTTTAAATGACTGCTACACATTATTACAGAATGGGGGTAAACATAAATTACTAAGTGCACTTTGCTCTCTTTCTGTTTCTTCGTTGGCGCATATTGTTAAGGAATGTAAACTTATTTTAATTCAATCTGACCCTCTATATGAATGTGCTTGTATTATTGAATCTTTCACTGACTACTATCTTAAACCTTTTATTGAAAATGTACTTAACAAAACAAGAAATCGTATCAAAATTGAGTTTTGTAACAAAGGTCTTGATTTAATTGACCTTCCAAAAATATTCAATGACAAAAATGTACGTAGGTTGATTCCCCCTTATTTCCGCAATACTGAATCACCGCTTATTTGCTACAAGTATAGTAAACCTGTTAGAAGTATCGTTTTTAATTATAATTCTATTTCCACAGATATTAATGTAATAAGAAATTGTCCTACATCATGTGACTGTTCTAGTTCCAAATATTTATATGGTCCAGTTGGACATGTTATTACTGGGGACCTTAATTTCATTCAAAATAAAAACCTTAGAAATTTATTACGCAGAGGCCCTAAGTATAGACTGCCTATTCCTGTTGATTTTGATGACTGCATTAAGAAACTAGTAACATCCTTACATGAGTATTGCACTAAATGGTGCAGGAAGGAAAATGCTGAAATTACTGCACTCAATGATTGGAAAACAAAAGTATTTAGTATGGCCATGAATAAAATATATTTTTATGATACAAATCCTCTGGCCTTACCACATTCACCTAAATTTAATAAACAAAATCTCTGTAAATTGCTTGAAGACTTAAAATCTAAATTCGTCATAGTTCCTGCTGATAAGGCTGCTAATAATGTTATAATAATATGACGAGTGTTTTATGTTCAAACTATTTCACAGGAACTTTCACAAACTACATCATATTGTGATTACAATAAGCAACCTAATGAAATTATTGCCGATCATATTGCCGAATGCAAAAAATTAAATGTAATAGTCAATATTACTGAAAAGAAATTGCCATCACTTTACTGGATACCAAAATTGCATAAAACGCCGTATAAAAGTCGTTTTATCGCTAATTCAGTGTCTTGTACCACCAAGCAATTATCAGTGTATCTTACATCTGCATTGAGTGCTATTAGATATCATGTAGCTAAATATTGTAATAAAGTTTATGAAAATAGTAATATTAACCTATTTTGGTCAATAAAAAACTCCTTAGAAGTAATTGATAAAATTGAAAATAAAAAATATAAGGTGTCACAAGTAAGTACTTATGATTTTTCTACACTATATACAACTCTTCCTCACGCTTTAATAAAATCCAAACTTGTTTCTTTGATTGAAAAAACTTTTGCAAGAGAGAAGTGTTCATATCTAGCTTTAAACACTAAAACAGCTTTTTTTACTAATCAGATGTTAGATAATTACATCATTTGGACTGGTCTGGACTTTTGTGCAGCACTTACTTTTCTTCTGGATAACTTGTTTGTTGAATTTAATGGTAAAATATTTAAACAAATTATTGGCGTTCCTATGGGTACTAATTGTGCGCCACTTATAGCTGATCTTTTTTTATATTGTTATGAAAGCGAATTTATGTTAGAATTATCTAAAACTAAACAAGTAGATTTGATTCAATGTTTTAACCTAACTAGTAGGTACATTGATGACATACTTAATTTAGATAATCCATTCTTTGCACAATATATTCACAAAATCTACCCAAACGAACTAGTCTTAAATCTATCGTGTCTATCCAATACAGACGCCGCGTATTTAGATTTACATCTAACTATTAATAATAATATGATTAAAACTAGTTTATACGACAAACGGGACGACTTTAACTTTGAAATAGTAAATTTTCCGTTCCTAGATGGCAACATCCCTAAAGGTCCTTCCTATGGTATTTACATTTCGCAGTTGGTACGTTATGCCAGAGCATGTTCATGTATTAAAGATTTTAATGATCGTAATCTTATATTAACGAAGAAATTGCTAAAACAGGGTTTTTTGTATCATAACCTAAGAGGTAAGTTCGCTAAATTTCACTCTAAGTATGGTGATTTAATTTCAAAATATAATGTTTCTTTAAAATGGCATTTAACTAATGGAATTTCCCATCCATCATTTTATGGGGATGTTTTGAAACGTGTCCGCAAATTAAAATATGTTAAAGAAAATGTTCATATTAAACTTTTCCATTTAATTAACTCGTTTTTATCAAAAGGATATGATGCTTATGTACTTAAAAACACGTGCGTGATGGTTTTCGATTCACTTTATCTTTTGTCTCTTAAAATTTGGAATCATTAGTGATATAATGGGCATTTTTCACTTTTTAATTAAATTGTGTCTTTGTGTCGTATGCACTTTATCTTTCGTCTCTTAAAATTTGGAATCATTAGTTATATAATGGGTATTTTTCACTGTTGAATTAAATTGTGTCTTTGTGTCGTATGCACAAATCTGCATGAAAACTACATTTAGATTCACATCGTACATCAAATCATTTCTGTCGTCAAATGTCATAACACCTATATACTGTTTGATTCCAATAATGTCGCTTTAATGGAATTACCATTTTTATTCATTTGATTCTTAATATTAAATCACCTAAACTTGTTTTATTAGTAGCACAGCCCCATTAATATTTTTATTTACAGTACTGCCCCTGGATTTTGTTCACGTCATTATGTCATTATGGATTTTTGTGACGTCATACGACCGACTTTCCCAGTTGTAATCTACATGCATAGGTCATTGGGTTTATAAAGTTCCATTTTATTTTTATTTTCTCTCTGATAGGCTTTGCTTGTTTGATTTAATTATTAATTTTTTTTTTAGCAGTCACATAAACAACCAAGCAATGTAATATGGAATTTTTACAACCATTATTGCTGCTTCTTCCTGTATTTGCGCGATGATTATCTGAGATATTAACTCCGTGACGCTATATTCTCAAATCTTTTTCTATAAAGAAGGAATGTAGTTGATAATTGTTAATAGTTTTATTTGATCGTTCGTCAAAAAGTTGTAACTCTGTTACTCTTGTATCTTCAATGCAATTGAGTAATTAAATAGTAATTAAATTGAATGCGTTTTAATTCCCTTTTATTATTGTTTAATTTGAGTTACAATGCTATGACGTTAAATTTTATTTACACTTAAATGTATTATGAATATTGCAGGGCCAAGTGTGAGGTTGAGCGCTCTATAACCAGGTTTAAACCCCCAAGGCGGTGACATCAGCTTTATTCTTATTTGTGTTTATGTTGTTTTGTATTGTGCTGTATTGTGCTGTTTTGTACTGTTTCGGCAATCGGTCACTTGCCAGAAATAAAGGACCAACTAATTGTTTGTTATAAGATTTCAATACTACTCCAGCAGCTGGAGTTTCACTTCTTTATATTGCTAGAAAAAATAAATATCAATATGATACTGAACAGACAAAAATTCTTGAACAAAAATAGATATTTAGATGCAAAGAGATATTGGGAGTATGTTAAAAGGATCAGTTAAGCCAATTAAATCAAGCAAATTGCATACAGATGACTTTGTTTGTAAGATATTTTAAATCAATAAATGACCCAGATTCACACTTTTATCAACCAGACGAAGACGTCGTTTATTTTAATGAGCGTTATTTGAATGACGAATTACATGTAATGTTTTAAGAGTTAAATATTGGGATTACACATGAAGAAATTTAAAAACCATGCATTTGTTTAAAAAATGGTTAGTCGGCAGGTCCGGATTATGTACTAAATGAGTTTTTAAAACATGGTGTTTCCGAAAATCACTTTTTGGAGGTTTCGTTTGTACTTTTTAATAAAATGTTCAACTAAAGTTATTTTCCAGAGGCACGGAGCGAAGGGTTAATTGTCCCTTTACATAAGAAAGGCGATTTAGACGATACGGCCAATTACAGACGTATTAATTTGTTAAGCACTATAGGAAAATTATTTAGTAAAATTATAAACAATCGATTAAGTGTTTTGGGGGACAAATATAATGTTTACATAGTAGCCCAAGCCGAATTTCGGAAAGGTATGGGAACAGTTGAAAATATATTCGTCTTGCAAGGTATAATAACTCATATTTTAAATCAAAAGGAGAAACTGTATACGGCATTCATTGATTTTGCAAAGGCATTTGATTTTATTGTGAGAGATATTATATGGTACAATCTAATAAAACTAGGCATAAGAGGTTAACTTTTGAATATTGTCAGATCAATGTAAAATGTTGTTAAATCAAAAATAAAATATAATTACGAAATCAGTCATGAATCGTTTAAATGTTTAAGATGTCAGGCACGGGGAATCATTATCGCCTTTTTTGTTGTCAATGTATCTAAACGACATCGAGGAACACTTAATGCTAAATAAATTTGAAGGCGTTGACCTTGGCATGTTAAAATTGATTTTATTGTTGTATGCTGACGACATTGTTCTCTTTGCGGAATCGGAAGTTGGTTTACAAAATGGATTAGATTTGTTAGATGAGTAAATATAAACAAAACAAAGATAATGATTTTTAAAAAAGGGGGACAAAATTGAAAAAAAATGAAGTTTACATATCAGGGAAATGAGCTAGAAATTGTCAATAAATTTACATATCTTGGAATAGTATTCACAACGGGGGGATCTTTCTCAGCAACATATGATGCGCTTTCGGGGCAGGCCCTAAAAGCACTTTTTAAGTTAAAATCCAATTTGGTGTAATTTACAAATATCTCAGTTAGCCATAGTCTCGAATTATTCGATAAGCTTATTGAACCAATTTTAAATTATGGCTGTGAAGTTTGGGGATTAGACAATAGACAATAGCATCCAAATCGAAAGAATACATCTACCTTATTGTAAACAGGTGCTGGGTGTCCGATCTCAAACCCAAAATGATTTAATTTACGGGAAACTTGGGCGTTACCCCCTTATAAATAAACGTATTGTTTGTGTTTTAAAATACTGGATAAAAAATATTACAATCTGATGATGTTAAATATATTAACATTGTTTATAATATGTTATAACATGATCTCGAACTTTATCCCGAAAACAATTCTTGAGTGAAATATGTTTAACATCTATTAAATACACTAGGTTTCGGTGATGCATGTTTTTTTCAGGGAGTAGGATACGTTAATTGTTTTATATCCATTGTTAAACAACGCATATCTGATATATACGTTCGGAATTGGATAACCGAGTTACAACAAACGACAAGGGTTAAAAACTATAGCATGTACGGAATTTTTTAGATTTCAGCCTTATCTCAATGTTGTAAATATTTCAAAATTAAGATTCGAGTTTACGCGTTTAAGAGTATCTGCTCACAGACTTGAAGTCGAAGCAGGGCGATGGCACAAGCCTGAAAAGACACCGTATTGAAACAGAAAATGTAAACACTGTAACGTTCTCGAAGATCAGTTCTATTTCTTACTCGAATGCCCAGTTTTTAATAGTCTTAGAAAACAATATATAAATAGATATTATTGGAATTGCACAAATATGATAAAATGTATCGAACTTTTACAAACTGACAACGCTAAAACAATTAAAAATCTTGCAACATTTATTTTTAAGGCAGCTAAATTGAGAACTGAATTATATTATCAATAGATTCTCTCCACATATAACTGTTTATGTGTTGTAATATCAAGAAAAGTTATATGTTCTCACATTGTTAGAACATTCAAGTTTATTTTGAATACGATACGCCTCTATATGCATATTATATATCTACCTTAATATATAAATCTTCAAAATATCTGTTTATTTTGAACATGAATGTCTTTAGAGTTGCCAATTATTTCGTTATTAATTGTTAACTTATATTGCCTCAAATAGTATATGTATGTCATTGACCACTGTTTACTACATTGTGTATTATATGTTTGTATACTCATGTGCTTAAAGCCTAATGTATTCTGAAATAAACCATATTGTTGGTTATTACTAAGTTCCACAAATCCCATGTCTGAGAACATAACTGAATTGACTTTGTTCCCCCTCTGACGATTTATGTATTGTATTACAGTCTGACTGTGTTATCGAATCAAAACAGACTGTTGTTTCAACTGATGTTAGAAATGTATGACCGTCTGAATAACCGCCTGCATCTCCAAACAATTTATGTGCCATATCTTCTGATCTTTTTACCACTTGCCTTGAGCAATCGGATTGTCCAAATGTCCTCCCCGTCCCTTCTTTGAAGCATCTGTTACAAATCCGACCTTCGTGCTTATATGGATAAAGGATTTGCCTGCTAAAATGTTGACTTGCGATTACCACCAGTTCATGTGAAATGACACATTGTGATATAATGGAATCTGTGTGTCCAAACTGTCTACTGAAGATTCCAATGCTTGAGGACATGCAATTGAATTGGTCTCATGATTGGGACTTCAGGATTGCTTGTTTGATAGCCATAACCCTGTTTGTGTGGGATACACTTAACCCTTGTCGATATGGAGAACAGACCCTATGTATTCCAGACAGTGACTTGGAACAAGACTGGATTTTGACAGATTGACCATGACCTCTTCACTCAATGGAAAAGAATCCTTAGTGGATTTTTAAAATTATGACAATTTCTCAGATTTCTTGAATGCACAATTATATCAAGCGGTTCCTTCCGACAAGTTTCCAGACCAATACCCTTCTTCTTGTCAGATTTTGAATCATCACCAAATAATTCTACCAGCACAGATTTTGTATACTGTGACAACGGTTCATCAGTTATATGACTATCTGTTGAAAACTCATCATCAGACAAAACAACCTGTCTTTCATTTTTTTCAACCAAAAAAGACAGTTCATCATCTGTTTGAGAAGGTGAACAGTGTCCACCTGTAACAGTCTAAGTCATCGTAGGCACACCACACCTGCCAATTGCAGAGCCGTACGAATGACTTTCATTTTCAGAAGTTGCTGACAATAATTTTTCCAACACTGAGGAAAATTTGTCAATTTTCGTCTCCAACAAACTATTTTTTGTATTAACATTCTGTTCCAATTTATCTACTTTTGACTTATGCTTCCTTGTAGACACCGATTTAGAGTTCGACTATTCTCCACCCACCGATTCTGCACGGTCCACGTTGTGAACATGATCCTCCAAATCACTTCCATTATTTGAAATATTGGTCACAGCTGCATGAGCCATTCACTCGCTTATGAGAGCACGTGTTTGCGCTTGGACGCCGATAGTAAAACTGACAAAGGATATTATTTCTACGCGAACACCGTTTCGTAACTTCCGGTAGACAGGTTTCTGAATTTGGGTTGATTTTAATTAATCTAAAGAAAAATGAGGGCGAGTCGTAGCAAATAAACCGAAAGTATCCAAAATGTATGTCAAGCAAGAATAGTGATGAAATGAAAAGCATTGCATTTAAACAATAATGTAGTAATTGCCTTAAGTGTTTTACCAACCAAATGTTCATGGTTTAATAACAAAAATATCGTGTATAATTCTACACCGGTCTTGTTCAAGTTATCATCAACCACTTCAATGTCATTACTATTGTATGTCCATTTTCTCGTTTTTTAATCCTCCCCTCTTCCGGAATACCATGATCTTTGTTTTAGTAGTGTTAACATTAAGCCACCAAGAATTGCAATATAAATATATGTAATCGAAATGTGCTTGAACTTCAGCAGGTGACTTGCCTTAAATAGCCATGTCATCAGCAAATAATAATACAATCAACACAATGTCATATATATTCAAACCAGAGTTAATTTTTCATTGTAGATAAAGTTAAAGGTCCTCGACAAATAAAGAAAACAAAAGCGGCGACATTACTTCCACATGCCTCAGTCCAACCGCATAACTAAAATAATCTGAAAACCTTATAATCTGAAATTTAAAGGGGGGCTTTACGATTTTCATATGTGTTAAATTGTAAAATAATGATAAATATATGTTACAATAACACAAAATAGGCAAGACAAATTATACATTGAAGACGAATTTCATAAAATGCAGCAAAGACAAGTTAGCGCTGGTTAAAGCCGATGCCGACACTTTTACTCATATTTGCTAGGAAACAAAATTGTGTCTTTGTGTCGTATGAACGAATCTGCACTAAAACTAAATTTAGATTCACATTGTACATGCATGATATATATGTTGGCGAATTTGGCTGGAAGCCTTTTTCGATTTCAGAATTAAATATGTGGCTTATTTCGCATTTTTCGACACATGTTCTTCTTAACTTGTATTTTAATTTATATTCAAATATATGTATAACAAGTTTTTTACACATTTTATATAAATTCATAAATATTTAACAAAATCGTACAGTCTCCCTTTAACAAGAGGTGTGTTTGTCAGAAAAACAATGCCCCCCTATTGCGCCGCTTTGAAATAAAATTTCAATTTATCATTTGTAAGGTTTAGAAATTATCTCCCTTTTAAAGCTAATTACTTCCCTTGGATTGTATTTTTTGACTTTTGACCTTGAAGGATAACCTTGGCCTTGACCGTTCATCACTCAAAATGTGCAGCTCCATGAGATACACATGCATGCGAAATATCAAGTTGCTATCTTTCAAATTGCAAAAGTTATGGCAAACGTTAAAGTTTTCGGACGGACGGAAGGACAGACGGACGGACAGTTCAACTGCTATATGCCACCCTACCGGGGGCATAAAAATAAAGTACGTGTTACCTTGAAATTGACGTTTTGCATGGTACCTGTATAGACCGATATAATCGTTACACTTAAGTGCGCGTTGTGCATACCGATAATAGGTAAGAACAATATACTAAGTATAGTCCCTTAACTTCTCTGTTGGGTTACTATATAGATTTTGTTTTTACATATAATCATATCTACTTGCATAACCTGGGAGAGGAACTGTTTTCAGCAAGATGCAAATGGTAAGCATGATGTAGAATGACCAAATTTGAAGCAAAGAAAGTTGTGAAGAATTCGATATTTGCCGAAAACGAAACAGACTCGCTCCACCCAGAAACACACCACACACACCATACAAACACACACACATACACACAACCTCATTAGAGGCCTAACATACAGCTATTTTAATCGATTAGTACCAATTTGTATTTGTTCATTTACTGAAGTTATTACTATTTTTGAGGAAAAGTTAACTGGAATACCTATATTCAAACGTAGGTCGTGTCGAAAGAGTTCAGAGTTTACGGTATGTATAAAATGTGTATATATAATGAGCGTTGAATACAAGACATCCAAAGCCCACCAGAACTCGGTTCGCAGCCGTTGTTAAACTTCAAACAATTACAATAGAATATTTAAAAGTGAGTGTTAAAATGGTTTATTTAAATTTATTTATATATCTTCTTGTTTATTGTATTATTTAAATGATTGGTTTAAAGGGAGACTGTACGATTTTGTCAAATATTTATGAATTTATATAAAATGTGTAAAAACACGTGTTATACATATATTTCAATATAAATCAAAATAAAAGTGTCGAAAAAATGCGAAATAAGCCAGATATTTAATTCTAAAATCGAAAATGGCTTCCAGCCAAATTCGCCAGCATATATATCATGCATGTACAATGTGAATCTAAATTTAGTTTTAGTGCAGACTCGTGCATACGACACAAAGACACACTTTTGTTTCCTAGCAAATACGAGTAAAAGTGTCGGCATCGGCTTTAACCAGCGCTAACTTGTCTTTGCTGCATTTTATGAAATTCGTCTTCAATGTATAAAATTTTCTTGTCTATTTTGTGTTATTGTAACATATTTTTATCAATATATTACAATTTAACACATATGAAAATCGTACAGTCTCCCTTCAAACGTCCATATTTTTTATAGAAAAAGCAAAGAAAAACGCATATATTCCGAAATGAAGGATTGGAACATTACGTGCGCTAGCAAGATTCTTTTCATACATTTATTCGTTGATTCATTGATTAATTCATCCATTCATTCATTCATACATCAATTTTTTTATTCATTCATTAATTAATTCATTCATTAATTCATAACCTCATTCATTATTTTATTCATTCATCAAACAATCCATCCATTCATTTATTTATTAATTCATTCATCCGTGCTAATCCATCTACGCATTCATGTATTCATCTATTCATTCATTCAGTCATTAATTCAATGCATTTAATTTAATTTCATTCATTCATTTATTCAATTGACTACACTTAGTCAAAGAAGAAACAATTTACTCATCAGAGTATAATTTCAGAATGTGCTTTCTTCCGTTATGATTGTGCTGGTATTACTACGTGGTGTAGAAACAGGTAAGTAATAAGGATTGTATCATTATTACTACTATATTTTATAATAAGTATCATTAGTAGTCGTAAAAAAATGTAGTAGTTATGGTAGTAGCAGAAGTAAAAGTAGTTGCAGCAGCAGCAGTAGTAGTCGTAGTAAAATAAGTGGTTGTTATTGTTGTTGAAGTAGTTGTTTAATTGAAGCTACGATACATTTTCAATTTGATCTTACTTTTTCAAAAATATCGTTACTTATATTATCAGTGTGGACATCGATTGCGCCTATTATCTATGTTGGAATCGCGCCAATCTTGCTTGCGTAATAGCATTGTCAACTCGTGACAGAGGTTATCATGATATCATGATCATACTTATGGTTTCCCAACTTTAAATTACCCGCATCATGTTTAACAGTTCAAAACCAAAGAAAGGCGCATTGTTTTCCTTGTTATTATAATTATTTTTTAATATTACAAAAGTTACATATTTATTACTAAATTCATGTAATGACATATTTAAAAAAATCGACAGTATGTCGAACAAGTCTCTTTAAGTGGTTTCATTATAATGATGCATTTTTCCTGTTTTTGTATGACAAGATTGTTTGATAAGACCTGTGCTTTATAAACATTTATTTGTGATTTTATACCTTATAGTATTGTGTGTAGTTTCTTTATTGTGATTTGTGAATTGTTCATAATGTCTAGAAGCTTCTTCTCTTCAGTGTACATTTGTATATATTTACATGGGTGCTTTATGCCGATACGTGCCATCTTTGTTTATGTTAGTGTATTCGTTATTATCACATGTGTCTTCCTTTACATGACTGGTAGTCTCCTCTTTACAATATGTGCTTTGTCCATTGCGTTGCGTGCACTCATTACTATAAGCAGTGGTTTAATTATTGGGATTTGTACGTTCTTTATTATTACTGGTGCTTTCTCTACTTTGATGCGTGCTTTACTGCTTACGATTAATTTTCTTTGTTATACTTAATAATAATCGACAAGCATAATACTCCGTTTGTATCTTACTTCAACTGCCAGTTATAAAATTCAGTTCTACCCGTACCTATTGATATAATTTCTGACCACGAGCGCCACGTGCACAGTTGCAAACAGTTTCTGTGAAACGAGATGCCGGTGTTATGAAGGATTCACCGAAGTCAATAATTTCTGTCTTGGAAAAGGTATGACCTTGTTGACTATTGCTTTATGATTTATTACAGAATTACTACATTTCATACATCAGAAATATTCTAATTCATTTTTCAGAGAGAAGCAAAGGTGTGTATTATTAACCGGTTTGTCAAATAATTAAGTGTTGAACAATCATAATGAAGACAAGTTATCTGGTGGTGCAAAGTTTATTCACGAACCCGTTTTAAGGATTAGAAAGAAATATTATATCGTCTTGAAATGGATGGTAAAAATGTGTATAATCAATTTTGCTGTAAGAACCATAGTAATGTTTAATGTGCGCAGAACAAAACAGTTTGGTGTTGTTAATGTTGCCGATGATGCAAGTGTTGTTTTTTATAGTCGGCACCCAGTGTTTCATGACGCCAGATTGTATTGAGGATGCAATTCGCGCTAATGTCTCCGGACTAATGAACTGCGAATGTCGAGACGGGTTCAAAGCGGAACTCAACGACACGGAATGCCGCTTGAAAGGTGTGTTCGTGTTCGACCTTAATTCGCGTAATGAACATTACAAAGTAAAATCTTCAGCTTTACCATAAAACAGATCAATTATTTCTAAATGGCACAAAGTTTTGACGAAGGTAAAAACACTAGACAGGGCAAAACACAAACACCCAACTTCCACACATCAACACATACACACACATGCGCGCACATATACACAATAAAACTTGGGTTGTTGGAACAATATATTTTAATTAATAATATAGCCTTACAATATGATTTATATGAAACTAATTAAACATATGTTTACATGAAAGTATCTATTAATATTGCTATCGCATCTTTTACCAAAGAGATTGCATTATAATGCTTAAGTCGGAAGTCATATTTGTCCTTGTTTTATTTAATATTGAGGTTATATTGAAAATTAGTTTAGCCAAACTACTATTCTGTTGAAAATAGTATGTGACATTCACATGTTTTCTACTGCTCTAATCAGTTGGCAGTCCTTGCAACGTGACAGGCGCCCAGTATTGCATCCACAACGCAGTTCGTTACGTCACTGCCGTACCTAGGAAAGTTAGCACTTGCACGTGCAAAGAAGGCTCCAAGACGAAGAACAACAATACCGAATGTCTGGGTAACGGTCATAACTTCAGTCATCTACATTTGTATTATATGCTGTCTTTAATCTGTTATCTTCGTCAAATCAGCCATGTAGCTTCTGTAGTTTATTTTCCGGCTCGGCCCATTTCAAATTCTACTTATAGAAATGTTTCTTTACTTATGGATTTGTTTTTGATTGTAAAAAAATACGAGTTTATCAACTTTCAAAACAGATTTGTCTTTTTGTTCTCACCAAACACTAATATAATTGTTATGTTTGAATGTATATTTCAATCGTGTACGATGATCATCTTGCAAAACGTCCTTCACCTTACGCGATTGGTTCCGCGCCTCAGAGTTATCGAAGGTATTACCGGATAACTAAAACCGAGAACCGTATTTACCATGTAAGCGTCTGATCGACATGGAGCTGGACTCGGAATTGCCGATAAACAATTCCCGATTTACAACGATTGCGAAGTTATAACGCAAACAAAAGGACACATCTGTGTTGCAAGTTGATAAACTCGTATTTGTTTATTGTACTAATGCGGATTATGTTCGGTAGCTGGGATATTTCGATAGTTTTACTCTTGTAAAAATCGGCACTTAACGTTCGGTCAGACGAGAGCCGACCTAGCATTTCAACGTGTTCGACAAGTGTTTTCTTGTAGTTTATGTTGGCAAGTAGCCATTTGTGGTCATCAAACGCAGTTTGTGACGTCACTTCCGGGACTGGAAAAGTAAGCACTTGTACGTGCAAAGAAGGCTATTCGTCGAGCAACAACAACACCGAATGCCTGGGTAACGGTAAGGAAACTTACAATCGGAAAAAACATAATGCAATTGCGAAGAGGTATTGCAGTCAATATAAGGTGAATGGGACTTTGTTTTGCTTGAACATTAACAACAGATAGTACATAACTGATCTGCGGAAAGCACAAGAGAGAAGATCATATTATACTAGACTGCACTTATGTCACTGACTTTATAAATTTTGATTTTCATAATAGTTGCAAGAAAACACGCGAAGTAATCAATCGGAGAAAATATGTACGTAAAATCAATAAAATAACCCGTGGTGAAAATCATAATATTACGGGCGGTAATAACTGGAATTTTTAAAGGTATATAACAATCGTAGAATATTGTAATATAAGATTATACGGTATGTTAAGGGCTGTAATGTGTTGTCAAAAATAAAGCTAATATCCGGTTTTACTGCAATGGGCTTACATTTTGATATTTCGTATACATTGTAGTCGGTGCCACTTGCATCTCCACCATACAGCACGCGGTTTGAACCGGACACTCGTGTACATGCGAGGAGTCGTATACGCCCTCTGAAGACGAAACCAAGTGCGTAGGCTACGGTAAGTAAGATATGACAGGGGTGACTTATATATTGGAGTTGATAATATATTATAATAGTTCATGAAAGCATTAGCGCATTTTTGAATTATTATTTAATTTAATTATGTTGTAGTTTGTATTTAAAGCCCTAATAGTTTTTACAACTGTTTTAAATCCACGGATTCATGAAATATCATTCAAAATAGTATGACCTCAACTCGTGTGTCAATATGCAAATGAAACGAGCTCATTTAACAGTTAAACGTTGTTTGTTCCCCTATGATATGTTGAGTTCCGAATAAGATCCATTATTTTGACCAAGTGACTCAGCTTAAGGTTTTAGCTAAAGTATCCATTTAAACATTGTTCATCCCAACCAATAAGACATGTTCTGTTAAGTTACAATGGTGATCGGCAACATAATATCAAATATCCAGCAGTTTTAAATGGGCTCAGCTACACAATTTACACAGACAGACCTTCATCCATTTTAGCTATCGTATCTACAAATTGGTGGTTCACCAATAATTCACGTCCTTCAAAAAGATTGCCAGAAGTATATACTCGATTTCAAAATGTATATGCGGTAGTAATAATATATAACTGTGATATTTAAGTAATATGTTAAATACCATTAGAGTAACATTTTATCATATTTTAAGTGTGAGGTAATAGCTGATCTGTTCCCTTCAAATATTATGTGAGGTGATACGCCTTCTTAAGACTTTTTCATTTTGTCGCACTTTTGTGTTCCTTTTCATGGTCAAATCTTATTTCATATTATTTTTATGGCAGTTTTTAGACCAAAGGCTTTGATCAGCAGCAATCTCAGAAATTCTTTTAAGTAATAATTGTTATGTAAATTCGATGATATTTTGTATATAATGTGTTTTAAATCTGAATAAAAATCAATCAATCAATTATTATGGTGCCATTTATATACAAATCAGATATTCTTTAAGATGCTGCCCCATGCCATAAAAACTCAACGATCTGCGTCACCAATGCCGCATGTATCCAGGACCAATGTAAATGCAAGGTTACCATGGTGACAAAGTTTGCAACATAGGTAGGTGTAGAAAGAGACAACAGCAATTTTCAAGCAAATAGCATATATGTTATACCGTCTGCTCTGTGTCTGTATTATTGTTCAACGCGACAACATACTTAAAACAAACGAAATCCATATAAGAGTGTTAAGCAATTGGCCACTTGGAATAATAAAGGGGTACGTGCTTTTAGGTTTCTTTTCTGTTGATGAAACTGAAGTTTCACTCTGTTTTATATACATTACAGCTGAGGACACAAAAGAGTTTACACTCTTGAAAAAAATAGCTATTGGCGTCGGCAGTGGTGTCGGCTTTATCGTGTTGTGTCTCTTGTGCTGCTGCTGTTGCCGAAAACGCAAGGAGCAACATCATGTGTGAATTGTTATAATGATATTGTTTAAACACGCTAGTGTAATGATGTATCTGTACTTTGCTCCCTAGCCCCGATTTTTTCTTTGATTCCCATTTTTTCAAGATAAAGCTCAGTTATATGTTCATATTGTTTGAACATTGATTCAGTTATGTTGTCGAGAAAAAGCAATTATACTTATCCAATGTGTGTCGGATTATTACAATAAAGCATATAACATTGTGTTACAATATCTTTACCACGTAATTTATAATGATGAAATAAAAAACGTAAATAGCTCATTCTCAAAAGAAATCGAGAAATCGGGGCCAGGTGCTTCCAGACTCGTATGTTTGCGTTCCGAAATTATAAGTATATATTATTTTTGATCTTTGTTTGAAGTTGGTTTAATGTATAATCTATTGTATAACGGAAAAGCTCATACGCATACACTACATTGTAAGTAATATTTATGTTTTAGTAATTTCTGATTGTTGCTATTATTTCAAATAAGTTTGTGTTTGCTGTTTTGGAATAAATGGACGTTTGCTATACCAAAACAATTTTAACATGTTTTTTTCATTGTTCATGAGTATGCGCATTTTTGTACAGAATATTTGCAAAAAGTATAGTATTAATAGTCAGTGTGAAGAACCGTAGGGACATCACATTTTTTTAATTTTATTAAATATGTTTAATTCACTGAAGCCACAATAAAAAGCACATTTTATGTCGTCTCAAAATCAACATTGATTGATTGATAGAGTAACGTTTGAAATTAAAACAGGCGCTGTATTGTCATATGTTTACTTCCATGAGTATCACTCGAATTCTAATGATATGGCATGTTTCAACCTTTTGAAGCTCCAGTAGATGTACATGTACGATGTGTATGCAATTTCATAAAGCAAATCTTGCTTCTATTTACGTACATGAACGGTGCATTTGATTAATGGCACGACACTTGCTTCAATACAAGTACATGAAAGTTACATGAAAAGCCATAACACGACACTTGTTGCTTCTATACACGTACATGAGCGGCACATGTAATTACATGCCATGTCAGTTGTTCCGTTTATACACGTACATGAACATTACATGAAATTACATACCAAGTCATTTGTTCCGTATATACACGTATGTACGGTGCATGAAATTACATACCGCGTCAGTTGTTCCGTTCATACATGTATGTACGTTACATGAAATTACTTACCACGTTAGTTGTTCCGTTCATTCATGTATGACCGGTGCAAGAAATTACATACCACGTTAGTTGTTCCGTTCATACATGTATGTACGGTGCATGAAATTATGTACCACGTGAGTTGTTCCTTTCATACATGTATGTACGGTGCATGAAATTGCATACCACGTTAGTTGTTCCGTTCATACACGTATGTACGGTGCATGAAATTACATACCACGTTAGTTGTTCCTTTCATACACGTATGAACGGTGCATGAAATTACATACCGCGTCAGTTGTTCCGTTCATACACGTATGCACGGTGCATGAAATTACATACCGCGTCAGTTGTTCCGTTTATACACGTATGTACGGTGCACGAAATTACATATCACGTCAGTTGTTCTGTTCATGCACTTATGTACGGTACATGAAATTACATACCACGTTTGTTGTTCCGTTCATACACATATGTACGGTACATGAAATTACATACCACGTTAGTTGTTCCGTTCATACACGTGTGTACGATGCATGAAATTACATACCACGTCAGTTGTTCCGTTCATACACGTATGTACGGTACATGAAATTACATACCACTTTAGTTGTTCCGTTCAGACACGTATGTACGGTGCATGAAATTACATACCACGTTAGTTGTTCCGTTCAAACACGTATGTACGGTGCATGAAATTACATACCACGTTAGTTTTTCGTTCATACACGTATGTACGGGCATGAAATTACATACCACGTTAGTTGTTCAGTTTATACACGGATGTACGGTACATGAAATAACATACCACGTTAGTTGTTCCGTTCATACACGTATGTATGGTACATGAATTACATACCACGTCAGTTGTTCAGTTTATACACGCATGTTCGGTACATGAAATTACATACCACGTCAGTTGTTCAGTTTATACACGTATGTACGGTACATGAAATTACATACCACGTCAGTTTTCCCGTTCATACACGTATGTACGTTATATGAAATTACATACCGCGTCAGTTGTTACGTTTATTCACGTATGTACGGTACATGAAATTACATACCGCGTTAGTGGTTACGTTTATACACGCATGTACGGTACATGAAATTACATACCGCGTTAGTTGTTACGTTTATACACGTATGTACGGTACAGGAAATTACATACCGCGTTAGTTGTTACGTTTATACACGCATGTACGGTACATTAAATTACATACCGCGTTAGTTGTTCCGTTCATACACGTATGTACGGTACATGAAATTACATACCACGTCAGTTGTTACGTTTATACATGTATGTACGGTACATGAAATTACATACAAGTCATGTGTTACGTTTATACACGCATGTAGGGTACATGAGATTCCATGCCATGACACTTTCTCCAACAGACTTACAGGAACGGTAAATGACATTGCATACCGTGACACTCGCTGAAATACACGTACATGCACGAAAAGCCACACACCTTATTCGGCATAATAAATTTAAGTATAAATAATAAACATATTTTATCTTTGCCAATTAGAAGATATCTGCAGCCAATTGTATAAATATGGATAACTCTTATCCAGC